>SNQJ01S0047586.1:11465-36808 GCA_010110895.2 Picea sitchensis | reverse complement strand
GGGGGTCCAAAATCCACTTTCAGCCATTGATCTACTCGCCGCTAGATCGACCGTCGATCTAAGCACGTTCTTTATTCTCCAGGCGCAAATGTAGCAAAAACTTAGGCTTAGTGATTTTTGTGGGTTTTGTGCATTGCTTCCCTTTCTTTTGTCTCCATGGGGTTAGGAAACACCACTCAACGTCAATAATCATGAATTTTATTTTATTTTCCTTTCCTTGAAAATAATTTGTAGAAATGAAATATTATTTGCAAGCCAAAATACATCCAGAGTGAAAATTTTCCAGTCAACAGATGATCCTATGAATTATAGGGTTATAACAGTGGATCCACCTGGGGATGGCATCTCTTTTGGGAGGTGTCAAGAACCATTGAATTGTGAACATGCAGACCAATGCCTTATTCTTAGGGCTGATCCCAAAATCTTATTCTGCAACCTGTACCTGTTTTGATCTTGCAACTAAAACCAAATCAAAATGAACACTGCTGAAAAAGAGAGGCTTGGAATGCTGAGCTTATTCACATTATCCTACCTACCCTATACTGCTGAAAATCATGCTAAATCAAATAATACAAAAATTCCAATGAAGCCAATCAAGGAGCTTTTGAGACCAGTGGACTGCTTGACTGCTTGTTAGCATAGTAAAAAAGGCAGCCTGACCTTTTGCCCATACATTAAAAACTGCAAAGTGTAATGGCCGCTGCTGAAAACATGATTGATATTTACAACAGAGACCTCGACAATCCCAGAGAACCAAAGTAATGCCAGGGATAGATTGGGGCTTTCCAGTGAATAATTTCTTCATATAGGTGGCTATAGGATCAAGGTAGAACTGACCCGTTCCTTGATATTCAAACTTAACCAACTCAACTTCATGATTTGATGCTATGGTTGTGCTATTTGCATCCTCATGCACTTTCTGACATGGCTGCAATTTTTCTGATGGGTTATGAAATGATGCTTCTGCTGAAAAATACAATGGAGTTGACTACATGATCATGTCAATATCATAACAAATTTTCATCCCATAGCTGCATGATGGAAAATGACTTTGACAACACAAGTAATCCAACACATTGGATATCAGATCCTATAGAAATTGAAATGACTGCTGCATTGGTTTCACTAAAACTTCTTTCTTTTATGTGTGTTTATCCTCTAGCATATACTCAAGATTCATTTTCAAAAACCGAAATGAATTACAACATAATGGTACAGAGTTATTTTGGATTAACTCATAATTTGTCTCAGGTTTTAAGCTTTCATCTCGAATTTGAAAATAAAAGTAGGTCAAGGGCTGCAATTCTGGGTTTAGAACAACCTCCATATCAACAATGGAATCTTCAACTGATTGATCAGAGAATTTTCTGTCTTCACTATTTACAACTGACCTAGAGTTTCTTTTCAGAAATTGAAAAGATGAGAAACATAAGGGTAAAGTGTTTCCACTTACTCTGAGATTTTCTACATTTTCCTCATCGCTGTCATGATTGTTGTTTAGAGGCCAATTGTCATATCTGATCTATAACTGATCTTCTTCCTGCCAATGACATGCTGCTGGTTGCTTTGAAAAGTCAACATCTATTTTAGCCTCATGATCATCATCATATTGATCACACTTGGGTAGATTATCCCAGTAAGAAAAGTCATCAAACATGCACATCATATCAACTGATGGCTCTTCAACAAGCTGAGTTGGAACTTCATCTTTGACTATGTTATGAATTGAATACATGAAAGATTCATTATCCAAACCATGGTACCAAGGGTGAGCTGCAAAATTTTTGGGAACTTTGACCTTTTCTTTCTCTGAAATTAATGGAACATGATGTCTTTGAACGTCGATTTTTTCTCTTATGCTAATCCTGTGCAACATTTCTTCCATGGTGCTGGCCAGAATGTCTAGTTTAGCTTCTGGAGATTTCAGCTGCTCCTTTTCTTTGTTCTTTACCTTTGACCTTTTGATCAACAAGTTGGCCTCCACATCAACTGCAATGTTCTACATTTCTTTGAGAGTTGCAATGTTCCTTTCTCTTAATTGGAATGCCATCTCAGGATTGAAGGCATATGGGAAATGCAAGTGAGATGATCCTGGGGGTGGACTTATATCAACATGCATTACATGATATATCTTATTGAACCTTGCTGAAAACTGTTGTACTGTTTCCCCTGGCTATCTTTTCAAATGGTCATACTCTTCCAGAATGAGAAATACATTCTCATGATCACCCATCGATCTAGGAAAACTTGCACAAACTGATGGAAATTGTTAATGCTTGTAGCTGGGAGATTTTTACACCAGGTCTTGATTTTACCTCCGAATAATAGGGTAAACATTTTGATGCAGACATCATCATCTTCTACCTCAAAGAGGTCAAGAAAATACTCAAGACTTTGGATATGCTTTTCAGCAGTAATATTGGCATTCTCTCCATCAAAACTGGGCAGATTATTGGTGTAATTTACAGGGAAGTCATGGAGGATAGGAGGCAAATATAGGGGCTTGTATCTGTCTGGGATTTTGGTAGGTATAGGAGGTGAAGCAAGAGGCTTACAACCATCCAGAGCTTTAGCAAGAGTAGGAGATAAATTAGGAGGCTTATGTCTCACTAGGACTTCTACAGGTGCATCTGGGATGTGCACAGGTGTATGAGTATGTACATAATCTACAATTGGGGATCTGATCTCTTGAGGCTCATCAATTTGCAGATGATCAATATAAACTTCAACAATATACTTTTGATCAGGCTTAGAATAAGATAGAACATAATTACATATAAAACCAAAGATGTCTTGAATACAATTTGAGCTTGAGTACCTGGTCTTTCTAGGCTGATTGGCCATGCTTTAGGTTCTTCCTTCAGTGGAGTCTTTGAGTTGGCACTGTCTGGAGATAATTTGGAGTTGCCAGGTGAATGATCTTAGCCTTCTTGTGTCTGGTCACTGTCCACCATCAGTGATCAGATATGGAACTTTGAAGTGTACTACTGGAGAAAGTTCCCCAGTGGAGTTGCCATTCTATTAGCACTCTGTAATTTTCCCAAGGTTGTGAAGGAAGTCATAGAGGCAACATCAAAACCACTTTGAGTCAGGGATCTAGCCCTTCGAGACTCAGAGAGGGATCTCTCTGTCAAATTTAGATTTGCTTGAAATAGGATATTAGGCTAGTTATGCAGAACATGGTTTGTTTTTTATTTGAGGTGTTTGGCTGAATGATTGCTTTAGAATCCCACTAGGCTATGGGGTCTGTGTCAAAAATTAAGGTTAGATAAACAATTTTTAAAGGGCTTCTTCACAGGGTGAGATAGCCAAGATACTGGATCGATTAAGATAAAATGTGATGGAAAGATAGAACAAGTGAGAGGTTCATTTAAGTAAAGAAGCATTCAAGAATTTCTTTAACTCAAAATCAAAAGAATAACATCCAGAATGATAAAAGGCTAGATACAGAGTACTCGAGGTAAATTCTGTTCTTTAACTTCCTTTTAACAGTTGGAATTAGAAAACAAGGTGATAACAGAGTAAGAAAACATTAACATAACAAGAAAAACATCACCAATGTCCAGACGCAAGAATCCCGTGCATCAATTTCTCTGTATTACTGGTGGATCTAAAAAATTACAGAGAACAACCTTTCTGGGTGTAATGATCAACCTCATTTACCTTGAAATCATAGGCTTTATAGCCTTTACACCAAAAACAGGGATCCTATTAAACAAGAACTGAAATACTAAAAATAATACAATATCAAACAGTTTCCATAAAAATAGGATTCGATTTTATATTAAGGGGCCAAAACCCTATCAACAATGTCACTTTTGAATTCCTTCTTTGACAGATGGGAAATCTTGGCCAAAAATAGAAAAAATCCCTAAAAATATTGAACTGTCCGCCAAGAAAAACTTACCGAATTTATGCAAAAAGGGGTCCGCACAGACATTTTTTTCTCTTTGATCTGACACCTGGGAAAAAAATGAAGAGTTTATTGTATATGGGCATGTTATGGACAAAAACCTTGTTCGGTTTCTCCAAATTCGCCTCCATATCACCGAAACACCTCCCGCAAAATCAGGACTGCAAATGGAAAATGAAAAACTGAAAAAATGGCCCTTGAAGATGGATTCTACTCTCCGTGCTCGTGGAACCTATGAAAAAATTGAGAGAGGTTTTTGTTCTTCATCCCGTTACAGAGAAAAACCTCTCTCTATTTTTCAAAATTTAATTTATTCTTCTTGAAATTCTCTTTGCAAGTTAACTGTTCAAAACGTTGCAAAAGCGGTTTTTTTTGGGGAAGAGTGGTATTTCGGACCCCCCCTGAGGTGGTAAGTGGTTTTCTTAGGTTGAGGTGGTAAGAGAATGGTTTTCAGGGGCGAATTATGGCCCTATGGATCCAACCTATCTAGAGTTTTTATAATACAACCTCATTGGACCCCAAGTTAAAAGTGATAGAATGATAGAAGTGCGGAATGCTTGTGGTATCTATCTACTGCGCTATCATGATGACCGTGAATGCAGTGTGCACTTTTAAATTACCATTCAGACCCTTTGTTAAAGAGTAAAACAATCGAGAAGTCCAGAATCCATTAATAAATTGGATCCACTGTTAAAAGTAAAACAATCGAGGGGGTCCAGAATCCATTGTCAGCCGTTGATCTACGCATCGCTAGATCGACTATCGATCGAAGCACGTTCTTTATTCTCCAGGTGTGAATGCAGCAAAAACTTAGGCTTAGTGATTTTTGTGGGTTTTGTGCACTGCTTCCCTTTCCTTGAAAATAATTTGTAGAAATGGAATATTATTTGCAATCCAAAATACATCCAGAGTGAAAATTTTCCAGTCAACAGATGATCCTATGAATTATAGGGTTATAACAGAAGGATTTGTGCTGTAACTCAAGGATGGAGGATCTAGTGAGGAGCGCAGATCTCCTGTCCTATGCAGAGTAATATCTCAAGTCTCTGTGCATGTAGCTGATTGACCGAAGATAATAAAATAGAAGAATAGTTGGTGGACATAGCGCCAGGGTGGGGGTGAACCACATATATCCTGTGTTGTGAATGCTTTGTGCTTTATGACTGTTCTTTGTTTACGTGATTCAATGCTTAGTGCAATGTTAGATGATAGATAAATCATATATGATAGCTTAGTGCTGAATAATGTGAATGAATGCTAGATCTGATATATATTAGTATTCTTAGTGCTTGAGTCTATAGAATCTATGTGAATATTGCACCAATCTATTATTAGGGTTTTATCTGCGAAGTAGATATTGGTTTAATACTGATGGATCATAATTGCTAAGTGCTCTATTAAGGTATTACAATCACATATTTGTGTCCCAACTAAGATTGTAGAAACTAGAGTCCTGCAACCGCCCTTGCCTCTACCTCTGGTGAGGCTTCATCTACTCTTCAGGTGTTGCCGAAAGGGCCAGTAGTTAGGGTTTTGTTGGTGCGTTGTTGTAGCGTTGAACCTCGGGTCTGCCCCTGTGCCAACACCCCCCTTGATTACAACATCTTGTTTGGGCGTAGCTACATGTATGCTATGAATGTTGTAGCATCTTCTATGTTTCGTACGATGATGTTCCCCTATAATGGGAAAATCGTCACCATCAACCAAATTACACATTATGAGCCTAATCATTCCACCAACATTGATAACATCCTCCCGCTTGTCCAAACTAGCTCATATGATTTTTCGGTCATCGACATGGGTTCGAGTATATTCAAGGACCCCCACTTGTTAGGGACTTATCATGGAGTGCCACCCCTCCTACATCCTTCCATTTCAACGCAAGAGTGTGTAGTTTCTTTTAACAAAACCGATATTGGAGACATTGCTCCTATCTTAGAGGCCCCTCCCCTCATTGAAGTTCCCCCAGTTGAAGAACTACTACCTTAGGAATTCCCTGAAGTTACCACCGAACCACTTGTCCCAAATCTGCCCCCCCCTCCAGGGGAAAATCCCAGTTTGGGAAACAGTCCCTCAATCCATTACCCAAATCCCCTTATTCTACCCCCCACCTAGAGTCCAAGAATTCAAGGTAGATACCACTCTCACTCTTCCCAACATGGTGCTTTCCATCCCTGTATGGTATATTCATCCACCTGCCATGGTTCCAACACCATATCTCCCTCCTCAGGCAGAGGGAATACTAATGCAGATCCCAGTACAGGCTCCTGCCACACCACCAATACCCCCAACTTGGGGCACCACCACCACTGGGGGTGGATGAAGGAAGAACGAGGTTGTTGCTCCACCCCAAGCTTAACCTCCCCATGCACTATGTGAAAGAGAAGGACACCGCACTAACATATGTCCTACTCTTCCCGAGTTGTGCAATACTATCCAACTCGCTCAAGCAACCCCATTGCTCACCACTCCACCTAGTACTTCAGCTACCACTACGAAGTCCTCAACTGCTAGAAAGAAAGGGTCATTGACCAATTTCACTTGCGCCATATGCTTAGAATATTGCCATTACACCCATCATTGCCCGAATCTACCTCAATTCTGCCAAACGTTAGCCAAAGTATGCCAAAAATCCCTTCCTGGGCCCCCTCAGGCTCTCCCTACTACTGCCCATGTTATTGACATTCGTTATGTTTCTTCGTCAGTCTCAACCGAATGAGGTACCCTCCACTGTATCATGACATTCAGTTCATGTCAAGTGAACCGTCACACCTTGTGTACAATATCCATTCTATGTCCTCATCCCTGGAGGTCAATAACACTTACATGTCACTGGTCCCCCCTACTGTAATATCCCAAGTCCGAGACCCGGTTGTAATTATGAATTGTAACATGTTTTGTAGGCTGGTGAGCCAAGTGTTATAAGCTAGGAGGATTATGTGCTTATTAGGCTGGAGAGCCTAGATGTTAAAGGCCAACAGCCTATTTTTTACATGTAAGTATTCATGATTATTAATATAACAACATCGTTGCGTGTAGACTGACCATAGAGAAAGAGTATGGGATACTAAACTCCAATAGGTTGGGTAAGGGAAGGGGGACTAAGAGGCTGGAAAAAGGGGCTAAGCGTAAGAGATTAAGTCCAATAGAATAATATATTATTATTCTAAATGGAGTAAAGAGGGTGTTAATTTATCCTAAGTTCCTTTGGGGAGAGGAAAAATTTCCAAGTGGAGAGGAACGCGCTTCATGAGCGCCATGTGTCAGCCCAAGCACATGCAAATATAAGGGGGATTTCTTACTATTTTTGGAATCTTTTTCCATTTTTGCACCAGCACACCCAAAAATAATGAGGTAACCCTTGAACACCTTTGTTGAATTCCAACCACATGAACCTCTGCAACAAGACCAAATTAATACCCTTGTTGCACCTATACCTCGCGGGTTGCCTGCGTATTGTTGCATCATTATTGTTACCACATCCAGTTTATGTTGTTTCCATCACCATGCTCATGTGGTTAGGAGTGGGAGTGAAGAAGCGGGTTATCAGGACCGTGGATAGGAGAGGAAATTTGTTAGGCCTGTGAACAACTCTCTCCAGGTGAGAGAGTGTGGATGGAAGAAGCAGGTTGTCAGGCCTGTGAGCAACTCTCTTAAGGTGAGAGAGTGTGCTGAGGAAGTGAGTTCTCCTGGAGGGAGTCTAGTAGCAGCTACAGAGCTTTGAGAATTCATGATCTGGACTATTTTTCAAGCCCCAGAAAGGGAGGTGAAGTCGTCGATGGACCGTGGGATAGTGAAGGTGTATACTCCTAGGGTGGGACAAGCGTGTGGGGAATGAGAGTCTCTGAGATGTGGGTGTAAGTGGCTCTTTGGAGGAAATACTTCCTATGGTACTGTGCAAATTCATGGTGTCCTTGCCTAGCCTAGGAATTCTTTCCTTGTGGAGTTTAGCCCCAGCTCGGGGGTGACCCACCACTGATAGTGATGAGTGGCATGGTCTATGGTTGGGCGGTTCGTGGAAGGTCTGCATGTAGTTGGTGTAATTCAATTAAGAGATAAGTATCTTTTCTGTTCTTAATGGTTAAATGATGTATTTAAGTGCATGTCTGTGATTCTTGTAATAACATCAAGTGTTTTGCTACATGTATGTTTCCATATTATCTCTTTCATTTCCTATTAAGTTTATATGTGAATATTTCCACAAAAGAGCTCTGTTTGAGGTAGCATGCCCCGACCTGCTGGTGGTTCGGCCAGGGACATTATAAAATGGTATCAGAGAAAAAATATGTTTACTTAGTGACAATGCCCGACCGGTTGGTGGCTGAGGACGTTACAAAATGGTATCAGAGAAAAAATATGTTTACTTAGTGACAATGCCTGACCGGTTGGTGGCTGAGGACGTTACAAAATGGTATCAGAGCAAAAATATGTTTACTTAGTGACGATGCCTGGACTATTGGTGGTTGGGGAAGTTACACCTACCATCGCATATGATCCCCTATCTTCTCGCATTTTCCACTGTGACAAAGATATATTAGAGGAATTAACCACCCCCAATTTCCCATGGAATGCACTCCATCATCGAGAACTGTTTCTTTCACATGAGGCATTTCACCCTCCTATCCAAGCCTCCATGTGCGCAATCAAAACCAAGGATTTTATTCCTCCAGGGCATATTGACTGGTTCAACAACCCTATCCCTTCCCCTGATGCTTTTGAAGAAGGAAACATGGCCAACATCTTCCCCACTGTCAAGATTGACATTTCCATTCAACCATAAATCGTAGAAGAAATCACCATTGGTGCTGCATGCTCCCCTGAAGAACTCGTTGCTTACAAAGCTCTCTTTCAGGAATATTGGGATATTTTTTCCCGGTCATATACGAAGATGCCCAACCTCGATCCTTCTATAGTCGAACATCGCATTGACACTTGGCCATATGTCACCCCTGTCCATCAAAAGAAACACCCCCTTCACCCATCCAAATTTGCGGCTATCAAAGCCAAAATTGACAAGTTATGCATCGTTGGGTTCATTTACCCCATTGCGTACACTTCATGGGTCTCCAACCCCGTCCCTGTGAACAAAAAACATGGTACTATTCACGTTTGCACAAAATTTTGCGATCTCAACCATGCTTGTCCCAAAGACAACTTGCCAACCCCTTTCATCGACCATATCATCGATGATTGTGATGACCATGAGTCACTTTCCTTTATGGATAGGTTCTCCAGATATAACCAAATCCAAATCCATCCAGCAGATCAATACAAAATTATTTTTATAACCCCTTGGGGTACCTTTCCTTATCGTGTCATGTCTTTTGGACTCAAGAATGCAGGTGCTATGTTTCAATGGGCCATGACCTATGTTTTCCATGATCTTCCTTGCATCATCCTTGCTTATTTGGACAACCTCACTACTTGATCCAAAAAGAAAAATCACCATTTAGATGACTTACACATTATTTTCCAACTATGTCTCCAGTACAATATCCGCTTAAACCCCCTTAAGTGTGTCTTTTGCGTCACATACATACACCTTCTTGGGTTCATTGTTTCCCAACATGACATCATGGTGTAACCCCTCAATGTCCAAGCTATCACAAAAATTCCACCACCTAGGAATTTATTCCAACTGCAAAGCCTACAAGGAAAAGCCAACTTTTTACGCCGCTCTATCCCAGACTACGCCACTCGAGCACATGGTTTCCTATGCCTACTGTGACATGATATCCCATTTTGTTGGGACAAACATGCTCAAACAACTTTTTAAAAGTTGGCCTATCCAATGCCCCTTTGATTAGTCCCCCAGACTGTGATCGCGATTACATCCTCTACTTATCAGCCTCAACGTTCTCAGTAACAGGAGTCCTCGTCCAATTAGGGGATGATGGGCACGAACATGTGATTTAATACATAAGTAAAAATCTTTCGAGGCCAACCTTGAAGTATAATCATGATGAGAAACTTGCTTTAGCAGTTGTCCTTGCAGTCCAAAAACTGTGGCACTATATCCTGCTTCGAACTACCAAGGTCCTAGAAGATTCTAACCCCATGTAGTACTTGCTTAGTCGACAAAAAATTAATGGCAAATATGCTCGATGGATCGTTATCCTCCAAGAATATGATCTAGAGTTCTCTATTCCCAAAAGCAAGAAAGATATTGTCCTCATCGAACTCATTATGACTTTTCCTTTGGATGCCAAAGCTTCCCCCATCAATGAGGATTTTTCCTACGAACACCAATTCTTCATCCTTTCTGATAACCCATGGTATGATGACCTCCTTGTCTACCTTCGGAAACATAATATTGGGTCTCATCTCTCTCAATATGATCGTCGATGCATTCATCACCAAGCCCCCCGATATCTCCTCATCTCAGATGTTCTTTATTGACACGGGGTTGACACCATACTTCGACGATGTCTTACCATAGACGAAGCTGGAAAAGTCTTGAATGATTTCCACAATGGCGCTTGCAGTGGCCACCTCTCTGGTATGTCTACTGCCCAAAATATCATTCGAACAGGATGTTTCTGGATGACTTTGTTTCACGACTACATCCACATTCTCAAGCGATACGACAAATGCACGAGATCCACCAGATCTTCTACATCCAGTCATCACAGCCGACCCCTTCTGCAAATGGGGCATAAACTTCATGAATTTCCATCCTCCATCTAGTAATGGACACAAGTGCATTGTCGTGGCTATCGATTACTTTACCAAATGGGCTGAAGCCATGCCCACTTTCAACAACACTGCTAATACAACAACGCATTTTTTCTTCAACCATGTCATCACTCGGTTCGGAGTCCCGCTACAGTTAGTGTCTGATCACGATAAACACTTTGAGAATGAGATCTTTGTGGGAATCTCCTCAAAGTTAGGATTCTCCCATGAGTTTACCTCCCCATACTACCCTCATTCCAACGGACAGGTTGAAGCTGTCAACAAAGTCCTCAAAACCATGCTACAACATACCGTCAACAAACATAATATCAACTGACATCATATGTTGTTTTCCGCGTTATGGGATTATCACACGATAGTTAAAACTGCCACCGATTTTACACCATTCCATCTAGTTCATGGGATAGAAGCAATACTACATATGGGCAGATTATTCCACGGAATTTTTCCACGTTTCCATTATTTTCAAGTTTTTTTTTTTAAATTGGGTGGGATTTTCATCGCTATTTCCACGAAAGTTCGTCGCTATTGCCACGAATAAGTTTTTTAAATTCGCTGGGATTTTCATCACTATTTCCACGGAAGTTCGTCGCTATTGCCACAAATATTTTTCCTATCTCAAAAATCATCTGCTAACGGCTAGTTGACTAGTCGATCTATATATACCTGACTTTAAGAGACTTTGCGACACAATTGCTATAGTTGCGACACTGTTTGTGGATTTTGTTTGAGATATTTATTTTTTTCGTCACCCACTGGTTGAACATATCCAATTCTTGATCTACATAGCTCGGATTTTGAACTTGCAAGGTTAATATGTTTTATTTATTTATTTATGTACTCATTTAACTTGTAAATTTTCGTTCAAAGGAAATTTCATGTAGCTTGCTTTTCCTTGATAATATATTATATGTGTAGTACCATATTTCATGTCATTGGTTTTTGGATCTAGTTAGTATATTCTATGGAAATTCATGTGAAATGTCAAGAAAAATATTTTCCGAAGAAGTATTTTAAGAAGAGTGAAAATTAATCCATCAATAAGTCAATCCAAACATTAAAAACATATGTCATTATCAATCTAGAGTAATTTGAGCCTACAATTCCTTATGTAAATTTAATCCTTATTACAAAACCACCAACTCATAACAACTTTACCGCGGGACTAATGTTTGAAATAGAAAGTGAAAAACAAATCTTCTTAGGTCTAATTCTATCCCTTAGCGACCTTGTTAGCTCTCTAACTTTTGTGTTTCTATGATGTTGTGCCTATATATTAATGTCATATTTTTAGTCTAGTATTAGGTTAGGTTAGTCATATAACATTGTATTCTTATGTGATGTTGTTTCTCTCTATTTTTTATAATCACACACAATTCTAGATGTAGTGATTAACTCTAGTTTGTAGTTGATGTAACTTGTTTATACATTATTAATAAAGAGTAGCTAAAATATAATTTTTTCACGACGAAATCTACGATAACATGATGAACTCTACTAGTCAGACAATGAAAAATGAGAACATGCCAAAGTGTCTTAGAAAATAAAACAGTGACCACTGTAAGTAGCATAAAATTGTGACCATTGTATGTAGTTGCAAATCAACACGTCATAATTTAAACCAACTCAACCCAATTGTGGATGACAAGTGGATGACATTCTTTTTTTAGTGGTGAATTTCAAAGATTGAAATTTTCTCTACAAAACAACTTAGAGGCTAGTGTATGGTGTTGAGTGATTCAAGTTTAATAAATTTTGACCACTTTCGTTAAATGGTGTGTAATTATTTTCGATGGTGATTCAGTACACACTACTCTAAAGTACAAATTGAAGCATATCGATCTTAATAGTTGATCGATAATAAAAAAAAAAAGCATGTCAAAATGTCTTAGAAGAAATAATTGTAAGGATTGTAGGTCACTGTAAATAAACATATCATAATCAAAATAGATAAATTATCATGAAGGAGTAGCTAAAATATAAAAAATTTACAACTTATTGTTTGGTATGGTGTAGGTAAGACAATTACTTGTCAGTAGAAGGATTTGTCATTATGAAAAAAAATGACTGGAAGCTTGCTCGATTAAGAGTGGTATTAGAGGCGAGGGGCGATGGAAAATGTTATTTCCCTTGCTATGATTGCAGGGGCTTGCAAAGAAAAAGACTTTTAATAACAACAACTGAAAGACATTGTAGGGAGAAGGGGCACTCCAAAGGGGGTTATGAATATCGTCCCTTGGTAAGAGGATTCAATATTTAATGTATTCTATGTAATAGTCATCATGTCATGAATTTTAGTAATATTTCTTATCGAGATTTTTATATTTTCTATACACACTAACTTTTCTACGTTGTTTTTAAATATATAGACAATGCCCCCAAAATGTCGATGATGTGCCGTCTACTATTTCGATGAATTCAAAGTCTGCCTTAGTGCACACACCATCCAGATCTACCATCACTCCTTCCAGTCTACCTATTGGTAGGACTCTATGTTGATTTGCTAGCTTTAATTGAACAGTTGAGTATCCCAGTGTAGGTTATCCCATGCATTTCCATGTAGCTTTTGGTAATACATTCACTTCAGATCCTATATCTAGTATAACATCCCCCATATTGAAATCCCTAATGTTAAGCATTTAGTCTAAATTCCCCACTTGTTCTTCTTCTTGTATGTAGGTGGTTGACAATTTTCAATTCTGGCTTCTGTTCCGTCTCGTTGCTACATTTTTCTAGTATGTTTTGCAATATTTTGACAAATGAAGGATCACTTAACATTTTGATGCATGATTGCAAAAATTCTTTGATAGTACTTACTTGTTCCTTGGGTTTTATTCTGTTGGTATGGTCTAGTGATGGCGACATTTCATATTCCAGAGCTTCCTTGCTCTGTTGTGCAGTCGATGCAATGTTCTCCTTCTGGAATTCTTGTCGGGCTTCTGTAAATATCTCCTTCTTATGTGCGTCGAACTGCTTCTTGGGGTTAGTGCTATTTTTTACCCATTGGTTCTGCGCTGGTTTCTGTTGGACTGCGTCATTTCCTATTTTTGTTCCTCCTCGAGTGACTATGTTGATGTTCCATCCGTCATCCCTTGCTTCGGCTGAAATCCACTGAACATTCTGATTATTTTGATTCCTTTTTGCCTGGATCTTTACAAGTAATATCAGACATTCCTCTGTATCGTGGTCTGATGTGCGACAATACATACAAGTCACTGGTGGCAGTGGGCACTCCCATGCATAATTTACTGGTTGCTGGAAATTGTGACATGTGACTGGTCCTCTACCACATATGAAACCTCCTATGGCTCGTCCTTCTCCTCTATAAGCTGCGTGATCACCTCGCGGTGTTTTATACTATGGTCCCTAATTATACTGCGCGGTATTGTACCGAGGCTGTGCCAGGTTTTACTGTGGATGCACGTTATTGTATGAATGCGACACAGAATTATACTACTATTGCACGATGTTGTATGGGGATGGGGCTTGAGTGAACTGTGGTACTGATTGCCCAATCATCATTTCTTCCTGTACCCTGTATGCGTTTGATGTTCTTTCCTGCATCAGATCCATAGTTCTGCAATCTTTTTCGTCATGGACGACTGACTTGCAAAAGGTGCAATATGAGTTCTTTGGGATTGTTTGGTATTTGTGCATCATCGTGTAGTGGTAAGGGTCATGGCCCAGTTTCTTTCATATTTTGCACCATAATCCTCCCTGTGGTAGTGGCTTTGGCATCCATATCGCCATATACTATGCGAATGTTGGGCATTCATTCTTATGGTGTCCTTCTGTCCTGCAGGTAGTGCACCAAATGACTTCTCATTTGTCCTTGTTCTTATTCTGGTTCAGCTAAAATTTTAAGTTCTTCAAATCCTCCTTCATTTCTTTGATAGCTGGGTTCATCTACTAGTACTGATTCACTTCCAATTGCAAGGCTGCCTGCAGAGCCTCTGCTTGTGTCTGAAACTTCTGTTGTCGTAATGGATATTTTAAGTGTGGGAGTAGTGAGTTAACAAATAGGTGCCGATGCTGCATATCAGTCATAAGGTATTTTAACTTTCCTTTTAATCGCTTGAATCTTTGATCAATATCCCATATCGATTCTCCCGGTTTTTGTCTTATTTCAATCATCTCATTCATGTATTGATCCTCTGAGCTCGACTTCTGGAACTCATTTATCAATAGTTTCTTAATGTCATCTAGTGTCCTTGTAGTTCTGAGAACATTGTTCGTGTATAGACTCATGTACCAGTCTAGTGCTCGGTTTCTTAGCGTGATCACTAGTTGCACGAGTTTGGCATCTTCATCAGTGATCTGCTTTGCTTCCCAGATCTTTGCGCAAATGAACAGATTCTTCTCAGGGTCTTCTACTACTTCTCCTTGAAACTCTGGTAATCTAATAGTAGAATCGTGTCCTGCCATTCCAAATACTGAGCTATTCCCTCCTCCGCGTGGTGTAGATACTTGAATAAGGTTTCTTGAACTGGCTCCTCTAGTTGTTTCTCCTTGTGTAGATGTACTTCCTGATGTCGAAATTCCTCTAAAATTTGGTTGTCTAAACAATGGTGTTCTCTTTGGTTTATTGGTCACACATGGGTTTAAGGGTTCCACACTGACATTAATATGAAAGGGATGGCTTCCTTCTCCTCCTATTCTTGGGCCTCTTGTTTTCCTCTCATACGTGGCATGCAGGATTTACTCAATTTGTTCCACAACCTGAAGATACTCTACCTCTTCCTCATCGCTTGCCAAGCCCTCCCTCTCGGCTACGGATCTCTTCTTGGTATTCACCTTATATTGGTAGGGTGCTACGCTATGCTTCATTCCTGATGACGCCAAGATCCACTTAAACTGGTCGTCATCCATAAAGATCAGGTCCAAGGGTTCCTCCTCCTCCTTCTCTTTATCCTACTCTCCTTCCATTCCTACTTTCTCTGTCAATGCTTCCCCCCTTCCCCCATGCACATAGGGAAGTCTAGTTGTATGATTCCATTATCTTTACACATTTTTTATATAGCAATATCTTGATAGAAGTATACAACGATCGAATGTACCTTCCTCTAGGTCCTCGTAGGAACTCTTGCTTGGCTGCGATGTATGACTTTGCTATGTCTACCGCAAATTCTATGACAAATCCTGCCACAATACTATCAAGCCAAAGGTCGACTGCGCAGGTGAATTTGTTGTTCACCTGCTACAGCTGCTGGATCTGTATTGGAGTCCAATCTAGCTGTCAAATCCAGTTCGTCACATGGTTATCCTTTAACCTTAAGATCCACTCCTGTAGTAGATGTGGAAAATCACAGAAAAAGACTTCGTGTAAATCCGTAAATACGTATTTATCCAGGTATTTATGCGGTGTGATCCTTGGGTTTCTATTGTCTTTATTTGCAAACTCTATCTCTTTAGTTCTCAACCAGACCTTGATTTCTTCTCTCGTGGGGTTCTAAGGTCTCAACATTCCCTTCTAACGACTCATTTCTCTTCTGTTCCGCTCCTTCGGTTCTTATTCATTCTATCTCATCTACTTAGTCCTCTCTTGTTCCTCTTAACACGACAATAGAACCATTTGTTGGTTTACTATTTCCCTTATCGGGTTGTTTGAGTTATTGACCCATGGTTCATGTCATTCGGGGTTCCAAAAAAACCTCTAAAACTATCGACCCTCCTAGTAATCTAGAAGGCAACACAACACCCGGAAGGTACTGTGCAGTCTCACCCGAGATAGCTTTAAATGGGTGACTGTAAGAGTCATGTGTTTACAGCCTAGGAGAGAGTAGGGGATAGGGGTTTCTTGATTAAATCTAGGTGCCATGAGCTGTAAGGTAGACTACTTATCCCTTGAAGTCGCATATGTATATTTCGTAGTTTAATTCCAGCAGAGTATAAACGGATTCATAACAATTTACTAACTATTCATCAAACTTAACCATTAAATGCTGAAAGAAAGAAGAGACATGCATACATTCAACATATTACATGAGTATTACCGTGGTTCACCCCCTCCTAGGATACGTCCAAATATAGGAGGGGGTGAGCCACGGTAATACTCATGTAATATGTTGAATGTATGAATCGATCTATGTGAGGCGAACTAGATCGCACCAGGCTCCACAACCTGTGGTCTAATCCTCAGATCTACCTTCCCTCGTATATTCTTTTCTCAACAATTTACAGAATCGGTTCATACAACTAAAAACATTACATATCGCCTATGCTCCTACATGGTTACAGTCTCCAAAATTTAAGTCCAAAGACTAACCCTCAACAACAATAATAACACTAACAACAAAAACCCTCAACAACCAACTATAATACTAACAAAAAACCAACCCCATATAATACTTTCGTATCGATATTTATAAATTTCAGGCTCTTCAGCCTTTTACAGAATATTACCAAAGCCCTAACCCTTCTTACGTTAGGTCTTTCTCCCATGCGCGTGTTGTTCTTCCTCCAGCTGTCGCTTTCCTTTGTGCACACTTTTTTGCATGTGCACGTCCTGTTCATTTGCCAGTTGTTACTTCAATTTTCTACATGCTTTCTTTCCCATGATCATTCTTTTTTCCCCTTCGGCCTGGTGCCAACAGGCCCCCAACAATGACATGTGACTCGTCCCGAGTCACCTAATTTATTTGTGCTTCCTTGATCTCCTTGGTGATCATCTGGAACTGTTCCTGCAACTCTGCTACTTTTGTCAATGCCTACGCGGTTTTCTCCTTGATGGTGTTGATTGTTTGAGCTACCACTTCCTCGCTCATCATTCCTGTGCATTCTAGCTGAGTCTGTGCTATGTATTTTCTGGCTTCTTCTGCCTACGCAAGTACTTTTGCTACCTGTTCCTGCAAAGATTCTATTTGAGCCTGGCGCTCCTGTTTCTGTGTTTGCGCAGTGATAAGTTCTACTTGTATCTTCTTCAACTCTTGCATTCCCTTGACCAGTTCTGGAATTGGTATGGTCTTCTGTTGCTTCTTGAGTTCTTGGATCGTTGCATTAATCCTCTCCTCCTCCTTGTCCCAGTGTTGGACCTGTGGATCCTCTTCCAGCCTTTTCCAAAGTTGCACTGCTTTGTCCAACAAGTCGGCTACCGTGTTGACCTATTTTTCTAGCTACTGTAGTTGCATTGCTGCTTCCTGCTTCCTGCTTCCTTTTCTCCTTCACTCCTGGTGGAGTTGTTGGTCTAATCTGTCTGCGGAGAGTCTCGATCTCCTTCTGATATTGATCAATTGCCTGTGCAATCTGGTTGATCTTTTCTGCGGTTGGGAGTTCATTTCCTTGCGCAGTAGTTGGAAGTTTCCCAAAAATTTCTTCCACTCTTCGTTCCAACTCATTTCTGCGTTCTTTCTCCTCTTGAGTTTTAGATTTGGCCTGTCACAAACTATTTCCAACGCTTCCCACTTCTTTGTGCTTGCTGTAGCTCGACTAAGTTTTTATGTGCTCGTGATTGCATCTCGTGGTCGATGCTAACCTGTAGTTTGTATAATGCTCTTGATGGAATCCATGTCAAGACCAATAGGATATGATCCAAATCCTTCAGTGGTGTCTATCCCACAATTTCATCCATTCGCAACATGCTAGGCTTTATGTAGACCGTGGAATGTGCGTGTGGCATCGAAAGAACTGGGTCGTGTTCTTCTACCTCCACCCTTTCTGTGGTCTGTGTGGTCAATGGATCTATGCCTCTACTGCTACTTGTGATTTGGGATTCCCTGATATTCTTAAGGAGCTGTCCAATTTCTGTCAATTCTAGCAAGTCTTGAACCATTCTAGCAATCATCTCTCCATCATCCTCCATGATTGTGTATTTCGATGGTGGTCATTGTGCCTTCATTTTCTTGCATGCACCTACTTCTTGTATTGTTGGTCTCTTAGTTCCCCTTGGTTCCTGTGTGATGGGGTTTGATGCGGTTTCTTGTGCTCCCTTAGCTAGTTTCCGATGTGCATTGGTTGGCTAAGTGGTTTCTGTCCTCCCCTTCTGGGTCCTTGGATGATCTGAGCCATCGTCTGCTTGAGTCGACTTGGTTTGGCCCATTCTTCATTTCTTGGGTACTGGGATTTGTGGAGGCTGTGTTTCCGCCTGCGCAGACCCTCCTTCCACAGTTTGTCCCGGTAATTCTCTAGGTATGGTTGGAATCCTCCATTCATCAGGCCATTCGCTGATGATCATGTCGATATATCCCTCGGTGATGCAATAGAGCATCTGTAGCCACTGTTTATCCAGATCCCGCCTTGGTTGTATCCACATGGCTTGTCGCCTAGCCAAGAATTTGGGGATGCCCTGTAATGTGCGACAACCTCTGGTGTTATTCTCCATGCTCGGTTGATGGCTTCCTGTATCTCTTGTAGGTAATCTTAGAATATGATTCCATTCTCCCTCTTATGCTTGGCTAGTGGCACGGATCTTAGGACGCAATATCTTGCTCCTCCTGGATGTGGTGTGGTACAAAAGATGGCGTGTTCTGGTTCTTGCCATCCCATGAAATCTATGAGAGTGATCAGCCATGAGAAATGAAATTTCGTACCTACTGTTGTTCCTGAGTATGTACTTAAGGCTTAGAAGTACAGTGTCAAGGCATCCAAAGGTGGGTAAAAGATGGAGCAGAGAGAAATGTCAACCTTCGACAAAAGAAACTAGGGAAGATTTCTACGTTGGCGTTGTCTAGCTTCCAGCTATTCTTGGATAGTTATATCTTGTTCAATCGCTGCCCATGAATGTTCAAGTTCGATCCGGTTAGTAGCCGTTTTAAGAATCGTGTCAAAAAGGTTTAAGTCAATGTGCGTTTGGTTCGATAGTCTGGGTTCGATATTAGGCTGTGTTGGTACAGGGACAGTCATGGAGGAACAATAAAAGTAAGAAAAACTTCAGAGAGAGATTAAATGCTATCTCAATTTGGTCGTATAAAAGAGAATTTACGGTTTCAGGAATAAAATAGGGATGCAAATCAAAGGCTCTTTCCCGTAACTGTATTATATTTTAATAAAAGGTGTGAGGTGGGAGAAAAACATTTAGCTGTCTATGGTGTAAGGCTCCTATCAGGGGAGAATCACACGTATAAACAGAAGAGGAAAATTGTAAGGAAATAACCGACGAAATAGAGAATATGTGTAGAATTCTAAAAATGTAGACTGGTCTTACACCCACTGATAGCTGGTACAGAGCAAAAACAATAAACAATTACAGAAAACCAAAATTCATTCGCTATAGTAGTGGTCGTACTAAATTATAATGAAGCACATCAGTTAAGAATATGAAATGAAACGAAATATGAGATACAAGGAAACAAACTTGTAACACAGTCGTGACAGAATTGAGAATCTTCAGATTTGCTTTGTATTAACTCTCAAATGTAAAAAACTCTGTTACAATCGACACAAAAAGGTCCAGCCTNTCTCAATTTGGTCGTATAAAAGAGAATTTACGGTTTCAGGAATAAAATAGGGATGCAAATCAAAGGCTCTTTCCCGTAACTGTATTATATTTTAATAAAAGGTGTGAGGTGGGAGAAAAACATTTAGCTGTCTATGGTGTAAGGCTCCTATCAGGGGAGAATCACACGTATAAACAGAAGAGGAAAATTGTAAGGAAATAACCGACGAAATAGAGAATATGTGTAGAATTCTAAAAATGTAGACTGGTCTTACACCCACTGATAGCTGGTACAGAGCAAAAACAATAAACAATTACAGAAAACCAAAATTCATTCGCTATAGTAGTGGTCGTACTAAATTATAATGAAGCACATCAGTTAAGAATATGAAATGAAACGAAATATGAGATACAAGGAAACAAACTTGTAACACAGTCGTGACAGAATTGAGAATCTTCAGATTTGCTTTGTATTAACTCTCAAATGTAAAAAACTCTGTTACAATCGACACAAAAAGGTCCAGCCTTGTTTATTTCTTTCTGTGGTATATTTATACAATTTTACAAGTAAGATAGAATCTCAATAGTCATAAAATTTCGGTAATGATAGGGAGGAGAGAAATCGCTCCATTTCTCCTTCTCTGTCTTCACTTGGTGCCAGACGTTTGTTGTCATGCGGGCTCGGTACAGGTGACACATCTTTCAACCAGCTGAGATATTAGCCGTGACGGTTCTGCTTGACAACTGGCTTCAACGAAGTAACATTCTCGAGCTAACTGCTATAGCCTGTATTCCATCTATCCATCTATGATGTCGATGGCGCATAATTGGACACTGGGTTTAATCATGCATTTATCTACTTGGACTATGTCTACCATAGTCATCTGAGAAATATCAGCCGAATCTCTTTCTTCTTTTTCCTTCAGATCAAGCAAGATCTTTTCCACATTCATTTGCATCAACGTCTCAGCATCGCCTCCACTGTCAATGCCCAACAGCTCGCCGTCTATAGAATTAAAATCCTCCTCTAAGGAATTGGTTATCTTTTGGGCTTGCTGCTTGCCTTCGACGATGTTATGCTCCCATTCCTTTAATATAATGTTTTTTCTGGTTTTCTTTGAAATGGTGAACCTGGGAGTACCTGCCAAAAATCTGTTGTTCGTGGCTATCACGACCTCCTCGAAAGCGACCCGAGCTGCTCCAGCATCCCTTTCTCTAGCAGATAAGTTCTCAGAAACCTGATTTACCAACAAATAGTTGTCTCATATCTCTTCTATCTTGGCGAGAAAATTTCGCTGTTCCGCAGAGACTCTACTCCGAATCTCGACCACCTGGGATTTGAACATCCCAATGTTTATCATTCTGCTCTCGACGGTCTCCACCCTAGCCTGCAATTGTTCGATCAAATCCCATTGCTGGCTCGCTTTCATCCGACCATCCCAGACCACTAGATGTGCTTGCTCGAGCTTAGTTTTGAGCATCTCTATCTCATTTTTATCGGCTAATGTGGCCTACTCTATTCCCACGCTCGCCTGGTCTTTAACAGTCTCTGTTGCTGTGGCCAGTCTGGCTTCAAGGGTCCTAATTAGGCAATTTTTTCTTTTAAGTTGGTTCTTTAAGAGCCCGAATGAGAATTGATTTGCCGAGGCATATGCTCCTAGTGTCCTTGCTATTTCAGTAGTGAATTGCTCATTTTTATTGTCCTTTCCATCAGTTATGACTTTATATTTCTTGGCAGTCGACTCTCCTTCTTGATAGAATTCCCTTTTCACTACTACCTTTCTCTTTTTATCGAAGAAAAACTCATTCGGAGGGAGTTCTTCTACTCTTATGGGCCTAAGCTCTTCATTGAATATCCATCCTGCATCGATATTTCCCTATGTCAACTGCAAGGGGGTAACTGATGTGATGGGTTCTCCAATCTGCTTCACCGATTTTCCTGGAGTATCGACCATTATCTGCTTCTTCGACTATTCTGGAGTCTTTATCTCTGTCTCCAAATTCTGTTTCTTTGGTGGGTCTGGAGTCTTTTTCTCTGCTTTCAGATTCTTCGTTTATTCCCCCTCATCCTAGTGTTTTCCTTGGTTGGGAGTCGCATCCTTAGAACCTTCGGCATCCTTTTGTTTCATCTCCGAAATACCTGGACCCTCACCTCACAACACAATGGGAAGACAACTACATCGATGTTCCTGGAACTTCAGAACATCGGCTCTTTCCTCGGGTGCCAAGGATTGTATCTGGGCTAGAATATCCTCATAGGACCTTGCTCCTCGGAAAATGTCATCCGAGGGTGAATTCTCATGCTCAAATATCTTGAGCCCGCAATTGGCCAAATGATTGCTCACGACCCTCTGTGGATCGTGTTTCTTGTATTCGATGGAGACCAAATTTAGGTCTTCCAGGGCTGTCGCCTCGGCTTTGGCATGCCCAAAATCTAATAAAGAATAAGAATTCAAACGAACAGGAAAAGACGGCCATACCTTCTTCGAGTACCCTTTAAGTTCTTTGCTTACACCGCCAATTACCATTTGTCGGGCAACCTCGCGACAAGCCAACTTGTCAGGAATGAACAATGGCAGCGCATGCGGGGGAACATAAGCCCTGAAAACTCTGAGGTATGAAAATTATGCTTCTACGCACCAGTCTGCTATGCTGCTAAGATTTGTCACTATGCTGTCCGAGATCCGGGGTGGTGGGTGACCAAAAATGGCGACATGCAGGGGCACCATTACCCAGTTAAAAATTTCATAAGAAAAATTTTCCGCTTTGTTTTCCCATAATTTTGCATGATATACATGTATGGGTTCGTCTTCGGCCGGAGTCCAACTCCAACTCATTAATGGAAATGGTGTTATAGAACAAATTGCATCCATAATGTATGCGGACATGAAGAATGACAATGCCTTCCCATTCTCCTTCTGCTCCCGATACTCTGTGACCCAATTGGTCAAGCTATTAGAAAGTATCTTTGCCTAATCAAAGGAGCTACCTTCAGCAACCCGAAACATTAGAGGCACCCATGAAAGGAAAAAATGTGAGGTGTCCTCTTTCCCATATAACTGACAGGTCATCATGGCCACATATTTGTACTGCGGTTCTAACGAAGTGATTGAATATACGCCATGGGTATCAGCTCTGAACTTCGCGGTGTTTGAAACCCAATCCTTTATCAAACTAGGCATGGTTTTATCATACTGTACACATTCCTTCTCTTTTAACTCCTCCAAGAATTCAGCGCCATATGTGTAGTTGGACATCGTGGGCAGCTTATACATGGTTTGCAGATGCTCCGGCCTGAAAGTCCCGATGGTGACTCTCTGCTCGTTCATGATAGTCCTGGTCAGTATGTCCACATGATCCAACACCCATAGGACCATATCATAATATGGAAGCAACCGTGGCTTGGCTACTACTCTATGCATTCGAGATTGTACGACTATTTTATACTTGGTAGTCATATCATCTTTTTCGTTATTGCTGGAGTTGTCGGAATAGTCTACCAACTCTGCCTATAGAACATCCAAATCGAACGACCAATTCGGGACCAAATTGATACTTCGAGGAAAAGTATCAGATACATTGTCCGAGCCTTGTCCTGAAACCTCAACATTCACCTTTGATGCTTTTCGTAGTGCCATGGCTGGAGATTGCGTTTTGGCTCTTCTGCGATAGAAATGCGTATACATACATAAGTCAACTGCTCAGAGATAATGTTCTCTGCGTAATATGAAATGCATTCGTTATAATGAACCAAAACTCTTATATATATTTGAAAATTCCGTACCTTTCAGAACAAGTTTGTCAAATCATATTTAGAAATAAATTTTGTCGTAAAAATCCAATCTTATATTCATTGATTTACCCTATTTCCTCATTAATGCCATAAATTTTGGCGGTTTAAAATGCTGGTGGTGTATGAAAGACTAAGGCTACCTCGTAAATCATGCAGATATCAAAACGTGGGATAGGTATTGATTTAGCTTAATTAATCCAGTTTACCATGTTAATCAATATTTCGGTACTCGTTATATCGGGAATTTCATTTTAACATTTTGAGTCTCTAACACCCGAGACGACGAAGATCGATTTTGGTTAATAAAAGGTAATCGTGATTTGGGGCTTGATTAATTTTATAATTATTATATTCGCCATATCGCAACTCAGAGCTTCGAGGATAAGTTTCTAGGAGATTCACATGCCGAGCTACGAAACCGCGAGATCGCGATAACACGACTTAATTAAAGGGAAGATAATCTTGGAATAAGTGATTAATTAATCACGTTACAACCGCATCGTGATTTCACGAGTCGGGGTTTAGACGGTGTAACTTTTGAAAAGGACAACGCCGAGTGGCGAAATGCCGAGAGAATATTTTACCACAGTTAGCTTTTGTCTTTAACCTTGACATGGATTAGTCAAATAAGGATCTCGTGTTCTCGTCTATCGGAGCCATGACAATAAATTTTTGGTTTTGGCGAACGCCGAGGCGCGAAACCCCGACGACGTTTAATCATGGGTTAGCTAAAACCTTACCCTCGTTACTGTCTTGAGTGTAAAAATAAAATGATTTCACTGTTTCGTGACTTGGGACATGTGAATTACATGAGTTATAGTATCCGACCTACGAGATCCCGAAGTAAAACCAAAGAGGGAACACTTTTACGAAAGGTAGGACTTGTTTCGAGAGTAAAATAATCATCACTGCTCATGTGATAAAGCTTCATAGACCTCGATATCTTAGAGGGAAATTATGAAAACCATATTTAGATTTCAAGCATTAAAATAAAATTTGTGACGGGCTAGAAAAACAAGGGTGGCTCCAACATAGGCTCCAACTAGGGATCCCGCCTTCCTGTGAGGTGGGAAGAACAGTAGACCACGTGCCAATATTGGGTAAATGGAGTTAAAAGCTCAATCAGGCGAAAAGTTTCCCGAGAATAGGGTATCGAAAGGGGAAAAAGACTTCGTTCTTTACCTTGAAAAGCTTTTTCAAAATCAGATAGTCTTTTTAAACACAGCCGTAGTCCCTTTCATAATTTTCCCTTTCTCGCTACTTAATTCAGGTATGTTTTAAGACAATCGACACAATCCTAGGAGACCCAACAGATCTTGCGGGTATCGGCTTGCATCAAAAGAATAAGATTATATGTTTTAATTGGGGAGTCCCGTCTGAATTTGGGATGTGGATCAGGTTTTTAAAAAGCATTGGTTACCAGAGCAGAGTGATATTCATGTATAACAGCCTTACAGATATCTCAGACATTGCTTCACTGCCAGCGAGCCTGTTCAGTACCCCGATGAATTTATCTGGCCCCTTTTACTGAATTTCCTTTCACCACTTCAGAATATATTTATGAATTTAAA
>SNQJ01S0047585.1:39878-55124 GCA_010110895.2 Picea sitchensis | reverse complement strand
ATCGAACTCTTATGCGGTTTCACCTGGAAGAAGACTCGATCACCAACTTCATAACTACAGTCGAAACGATGCGCATCGAAATAACTCTTATGTCAATCATGTGCTTCCTTGATCCTTTGTCTTATTATTTTCATTTGATATTCCATTTCTTGGATCACGTCTGGTCCCACCAAGACCCTATCCTCAAGCCTATCCCAACTCAAAGGCGTCTGACACGGTCGCCCATAAAGAAACTCGAATGGCACCATCTTAATGGTGCTTTGATAATTGTTGTTATATGCAAATTCTACTAGTAGCAGGAATTCTTCCCAATGTTTATGTTGGTCCATTACATACATACGTGATGCAAAAGCATCGCCAACAAAGAAAGTGCAAGTGGAGGACAAATGGATATACACCAGCATGCATTTTGAAGGATTTCGAAATTCAAAGGATGGCACATTAATGTAATATCTGAAAAGATATATTTGCTTTTAATGTCTTGGGATTGTAATATAGATCTTGAGCATTTTCTCTCATCTATCGATTGTAGGAATTTACTGTAATAAATGTAAAGTAGTTGTAGATTTTAATTTGATAAGATAGCTTAGAGTTGTAAGAGGGAAAACTTAAGAAGAGTCCCTCATATGTATTGGAGGATTATTATTCTCATTGTAAGAGAGCAAGAGAGCATAGAAGAGTAGAGAATAACAAAGATTGTAGAAGTTGTTTGAGCAGGTAGCTATTGCTATTGCACCATTATAGAAGCGCTTGAATTAATATAAGAATGCTTTGATCCAATTTCATGGTGTTTTATGGTTATTGTTTGCATCTATTGAATGGTATGTTTAAAGTTTGCTTATATTCTCTGTTATGCATTTGTTTCAATGTTGTGTATGCACATGATTTCGTGTTGAATGTATGAAGTCTGTGAGAAAGAGAGTATAAGTTTCAATTGTTTCTCTTCTTGAGAATTCCTGCAAGGAGTGCAGCGAAAGTCCACAAGGAGTGCGTCGACGATATTTTGAGTTTTATCTCAAAAAATCTCAAGAGAGATAACGTCAACTTGTACCAGTGGAAGTGCAAGTATAGCATAGATCTGTGAAAGGTGTGCATAGGCTGAGGAGAGTCTCAGACTTTTCCAACCCAAGGGAGTGGTTGAAGAAATTCTGTTGCAAGGAGTGTGCAGAGTTGGATTTGTTGAATAACCAGAGGTTATTGTGAAGCCACAAGGAGTGCATGTAGGATTCCTTAGAATCCAGGAGTTTGCAGTGAAAACCAAGATCAAGAAGGATAGAGACTTGGAGTAGTTCAGAGGAAGGACGAGGGTTGAAGTTACCTTGTGGAATCAAGCTCATAAGGGTTGACGCTGAGCTCTTTGGCTAGGAGTCATCGAGAATCTTGACGGACGGTTGAAATTCCTAAAGGAAGAATACTGATTTTCTATGGACCACCAGATCCAGTAGATCTGTGGGAAGGATAAGGACGAGTGTCTTTTCAACACTCACAAGATCATGAGGGATAGTAGCCATCATATCCAGAGGAGCATGAGCCGTTGAATTGACGCTCTAAAATATTGACATTTCAGGAGTCAGAAGAGTGTGGAGGAAGTTGTAACTCAGAGGTCGTGAGTCGCGAAATCCTGATGTAATCTGAACCTTTGAATCATGGGGGAATCGATACCGTTGATCTGAGGTGAGGAAGTCACGAGTTCAGATATCTAGAAAAGGGATCAAAGCCACATTGTGAGTTCCTGACACATGAAATCCCGATGCGCTCGAAGGTGGACTGCGGGGTTTGACTGGAGGTCATATGGTAGAATAATAAGGGAGGAGCTAGGGATCATTAGCCCTATTTCGGGGTTTCGGGAATTAGAGGAGTCAGGGCGACTTGAAACAGAATTTTTGAAATCACGAAATGTGAAGCACCTTTGTTTAGTCTCGTGGTCACCGTCGGTGGTCGCATGGGTAGAGCTTGTGCCTAGTGCTTTTTCACACAAGTGGGGTTCGCAAAAGGAGACCTATGGATTTGTTTTTGTGAAGGCTCTAGTGTGGACCAAGGAGCCATTTTGGCTCAAAGGATTTGAATATCCATAGACCAGGAGGTCAGCAGACCCTACCGAGGTAGGGGCACTGCGTCAGGTGGTATCAAAGCCAACAACTATTGTTCTCTATACAGGGAAGATAGAGGACAGTTGTGGTTTAATTCTGTATGGAAAGATTGAAACAATGCCACCAAGGAGATGTCTAAAGATAACTTTACCCGATCCATCCGTGGAAAGGTAAATGAGAGAACTTTGTGCTTGATTAGATGCTATGAAGATAGAATAGAGACAAACACCTGATAATGGAGATATCAGTGAAGTTGAAAGCGAGAATGAAGAAGGAGAAGAAGAAGTTGTAGTCGAAGATGTTGCAGAGGAACGTCTATTTAAAGTTGTTGCAAGAATAGGTGCCAGAGAAAATTTGGACATCCCGATGTATGAAGGAAACTTGGACGTTGAGGAGCTGCTAGGTTGTCTTAGATCTCTGGATAAATATTTCGATTATGAAGATATCGAAGAAGAAAAGAAAGTTAAGAACACTGTCACTAGACTTAAAGGACATGCAACACTGTGGTGGGATGAACTACAAGCTGACAAACATTGCAAAGGCAAACAAAGAATTAAAAGATGGGATAGGATGGTAGAAAAGATGAAAGCCAAATTCATACCCAGGGATTATCAAATCAATTTGTTTCGAAGAATGCAGAATTTGAGGCAGAAAGGGATGATAGTGAAGGAATACACTGAGGAGTTTTACAGGTTAAGCATCAGATCTGGTCATCATGAGAGTGATGATGAAAAGGTTGTCAGATATATGAATGGCCTGAGATATGAGATTCAGGACGAGATGAGCATGGTGACAATCAGAAATGTGGAAGATGCTTATTAGGTTGCTCTGAAGGAAAAAGAGAAATTGTCCCAGAAGAAAAGTAAAAGGGGAAAAGGTAGAAGTCAGAGAAGAGGCAAAGCAATTTCCCATGACAGAGTACATAATCCCAAGGATGAAGAAAAGAAACCTCATAACCACCCAGAAAGGGGAGGAAGCTCACAAGGAAGACAATATGTCGACATGAATACTTTTCCTCGAGCAAGAGGAAGAGGAAGAGGCAGAGGAGGTGAAGTAAAGTGTTTTGTCTGTGTAAATATAGGACATAAGTCTTGGGAACGTCTCGATAGACAAAGGGATGGATGAGGAAAAACTCACATTTTAGAAGTGCAAAGGAGAAATGTTGAGGTAGAAGATGCAGAAGGTGGAAGATCCTTAATGATGAGGAAAATTCTCTTGAAACCAGAGAAGGAGGTGGAGAATCCAGTCTAGAGGAACATTTTGTTTAGGACAACTTGCAAAACCAAAGATAGGGTATGCAAGGTGATAGTTGATAGTGGAAGCATGGATAACTTAGTATCCACATAAATGGTGGAGAAGCTGGAATTGGAGACAGTTTCACATCCAAGCTCGTATAAAGTTTTGTGGTTACAAAAAGGACATCATGTAACAGTCATTAAACAATGTTTGGTTGAATTTAAGATACGGGGTTATAAAGATGAGATTTTATGTGATGTAATTCCCATGGATGTCTATCATATTTTGTTGGGGAGGGCATGGAAATATGACAGAAATGTTATTCATGATGGAAGAAAGAACACCTATACCTTGGAGAAGAATGGTAGGACACATATGTTGTTGCCAATCGAAGACAAGAAAGTGAAAGAAGAATAAAGCAATACTGTACTTCTCATGAGTGGGAAGGAACTTCTTGATGAGGTCAAGAAATATCAAGAAATGCAGTTTGTTGTGGTTAGAAAACCTAGATTCATCTTCACCAATACTTCAATAAGTGATCTACCTGAGGAAATTTAGGAACTGCTGGAGAATTTCACTAATATAGTGGTGGACAACTTACCTTGTTCGTTTTCGCCCATCATAAGTATAAGCCATCACATTGACCTTATACCAGGAGTGAGTTTACCAAAAAAAGAAGCGTAGGGATTGACGTTGTAGGAGAATGAAGAAGTCAAGAATCAAGTCTAGGATTTAATGAACAAAGGGTTGATTAGAGAAAGCTTGAGTCCATGTGTTGTACCTACAATGTTAAGTCTGAAGAAGGATGGTGGATGGAGAATGTGTACAGACTCGAGGGCCATAAACAAAATCACCATCAGGTATATATTTCCTTTACCCGGGATGGATGACTTGATGGATTGCTTGAGTGGAGCAAGGTTTTTTTCAAAAAATTGATTTAAAGAGCGGATATCACTAGATTTGGATGAGGGAAGGTGATGAATGGAAGACAACATTCAAAACGAATGAAGGACTATATGAATGGCTTTTCATGCCATTTGTCTTGACGAATGTGCCAAGTAATTTTATGAGATTAATGAAATGAAGTCTTGAAAGATTTCATTGGAAAGTTTGTAATTGTGTATCTTGATGATATACTAATTTTCAGTAAGACTGAGGAAGAACATTTGAGACATTTAACTCTAGTGATGAGGAGGTTGCAGCAAGAGAATTTGTTGATAAATCTGAAGAAGTCATCTTTCATGAAGACATAGCTTATTTATTTAGGTTTTGTGATCTCTTCGAATGAGTTGAAGATGAATCCGGAGAAGGTAAAAGAGATCAAAGAATGGTCATTTCCAAGGAATATCTTTGAAGTTAGAAGCTTCCATGGACTAGCCAGTTTTTAAAAAAAGTTCATTAAAAAATTTAGTGGGATTTGTGCGTCAATGATGGACACAGTCAAGAAAAGACATAAATATTTTCATTGGACAGAGGAAGCAAAGAAAAGTTTCAAATTGTTGAAGGAAAATATAACTGGACAGCCAGTTCTGGTTTTTCCAGATTTCAGTAAAACATTTCAAGTGAGATGTGACACAAGTGGATTTGCAATTAGAGCAGTCTTAAGTCAAGATAATAGGCCAGTTGCATACTTCAGTGAGAAGCTGAACAAGACTAAGATGAAATATTCCACGTATGATAAAGAGTTTTATGAAATCATACAAGCACTAAATAAATGGAGGCACTACCTGGTTCCGAAAGAGTTTTTTTTGTATAGCGATAACCATGCCTTACAGTTTATAACCAGACAGGAAAAATTGAACCAGAAACATGAAAAATGGGTTGAATTTATGCATAACTTTACTTTTGTTATAAAACACATTTTTGGAAATGCTAACAAGATTGTTGATGCATTGCACTGGAAATGTTTGATTATGCAGGAGTTTCGAGTGAAGACCTTAGGTTTTGATAACTTAAGGACATGTATAGAGATGATTCAGATTTCAAGGACACTTATGAAGCATGTGATAATCATGTTTTGAGATATAGAAGCCAACGGATTGAATACCTGATTTGGGATGGACTGTTGTTTAAAGGGAATCAATTGTGTATCTTGAAGAGTTCTATGAGAGAAAACCTTTTGAAAGAAAAGCATAGTGGGGGATTGGCTGGACATTTCGGCCATGAGAAAACATTTGCGCAACTAAACAGTTTGTACTATTGGCTAGGAATAAGGATAGTTGTGCGGAAATTTGTCAACAGATGTAGAATATGCCATCATGCAAAGGCGAAAAGATAGAATATAGGGTTGTATCAACCATTGCCAATACTAGAGAGGACGTGGGATGCAGTAAGCATGGATTTTGTGTTGGGACTACCGAGGAAACAAAGAGGTTGTGATTCCATATTCGTGGTAGTCGAAAGATTCTAAAAAATGGCACATTTCATCCCATGTCAGAAAAACAGTGATGCAATGCACATTGCAAACCTATTTTTCAAAGAAATTTTTCGACTTCATGGTTTACCCAAGAGTATTGTTTCAGACAGAGATACCAAATTTGTTAGTCATTCTGGAGAACACTATGGAAGAAGCTGGGGACGAATTTATATTTTATCTCAGCATATCATCCTCAGATGGATGGATAGACTAAGGTAGTAAATCAAAGTTTGGGGGACTTATTGAGGAGCTTAGTTACTGAACATCACAATCAGTGGGATTAGATTTTTCCGCAAGCGAAATTTTCCTATAATGACTCACCTAACAGGAGCACAAGACAGAGCCCCTTCCAGATAATGTATGTAATGAATCCAAGAGGAGTATATAAGTTGAGAGACTTAGAGTAGAGTGAGTTCAAGAGTTCTAGAGCAAAAGATTTTGCAGCAGAGATGTAGGAGCTCCACCGTGAAATCAGAGAACGGTTGCAGAGTTCGAACCAAGAATACAAGCACATAGTAGATCAACACAGGAGAGAGCTTCAATTTGAAATGGGAGATTTAGTCTTAGCACACCTCAGAAAAGAAAGGTTCCCAAGGGGAACATATAATAAACTAAAGATGAAAAAGATAGGGCCATGTAAGATTTTGAGAAAATTTGAGGAAAAATCTTATGAAATAGAATTGCCAGATGATGTGGGCATATTACCCATATTCAACGTAGTAGATCTGTATCCTTACAGAGCAGATGAAGCGAGAGGAGAAGAGAATCAGAAGGAAATTCAGTGGGTCAAACAGATGCCTATAGCTGAAAAGCCGCAGATGGAAAAGATCATTGATCAGAGAGTTAGCAAGAAGACCCGAAGGAAAATGTATCTTGAATATTTGGTAAAATGGAAAGGACACACGATTGAGGATGCTAGTTGGGAAAGTGAAGCAGATATCCAGAAACATGGACAGATGATGCAGGAGCTCATGGATAGGATTCCATGAATTTTTCAGCCACAGGAGTATGATGCAGGAGCATCGCCAGCAAAGCAAGCGCAAGTGGAGGACAATTGGATATACACAAGCATGCATTTTGAAGGATTTTGAATTTCAAAGGATGGCACATTAATGTAATATCTAAAAAGATATATTTTCTTTTAATGTCTTGGAATTGTAATACAGATCTTGATCATTTTCTCTCATCTGTCGGTTGTAGGCATTTACTGTAATAAATGTAAAGTAGTTGTAGATTTTAATTTGATAAGATAGCTTAGAGTTGTAGGAGGGAAAAATTAATAAGACTCCCTCGTATGTATTGGAGGATTATTATTCTCATTGTAAGAGAGCAAGAGAGAATAAGAGAGTAGAGAAGAACATAGATTGTAGAAGTTGTATGAGAAGGAAGCTATTGTTATTGAACCATGTACATAAGCACTTGAATTAATGTAAGAATGCTTTGATCCAATTTCATGGTGTTTTATGGTTACTATTTTCATCTATTGAGTGGTATGTTTACAATTTGCTTATATTCTCAGTTATGCATTTGTTTCAATGTTGTGTATGCATGTGATTTCATGTTGAACTGTGAGAGCGAGAGTATAAGTTTCAATTCCTGAGAATTCCTTCAAGGAGTGTAGCAAAATTCCGCAAGGAGTGCGTCGATGAGATTCTGAGTTTTATCTTAGAAAAGCTCAGGAGAAATAACGTTAACTTGTACCAGTGTAAGTGAAATTATATCATAGAGTCGTGCAAGGTGTGCACAGGCTGAGGAGAGTCTCAGACTTTTCCAATCCAAGGGAGTGGTTGAGGAAATTTTGTCACAAGGAGTGCGTATATTTGGAGTTGTTGAATAACCAAAGGTTACTGTAAAGCTGCAAGGAGTGCGCGCAGGATTCCTTAGAATCCAAGAGTTTCCAGTGAAGACCAAGCTCAAGAAGGATAGAGACTTGGAGAATTTCAAAGGAAGGATGAGGGTCGAAGTTTCCTCGTGGAATCAAACTCATAAGGTTTGACATTGAGTTCTTTGGCTGGGAGTCATCAAGAATCTCGATGGAAGATTGGAATTCTTGAAGGAAGAATACCAATTTTTCGTGGATCATCAGATCCAGTAGATCTGGGAGAAGGATAAGGCGGAGTGTATTTTCAACACTCGTAATCTCAAGAGGGATAGTAGCCGTCATATCCATAGGAGCATGAGCCATTGATTTGGCGCTCTGAAATATCGACATTTCGGGAGTCGGAAGAGTGTGGAGGAAGCTGTAACTCAGAGGTTGTGAATCATGAAATCTTGACATGATCTGGACCATTGGATTGTGGGGGAATTGGGACCGTTGATTTGAGGTGAGGAAGTCGTGAGCTTGGATATCAAGAAAAGGGAACAAAGCTACATCGTGAGTTCCCGAGACGCAAAATCCTGACACACTCGGAGGTGGACCCTAGGGTTTGACTGGAGGTCATATGGTAGAAGAATAAGGGATGAGCTAGGGATCGTTTCGCTATTTAAGGGTTTCGGGAATTAGAGGAGTCGAGGTGACTCGAAACGGAAGTTCCAAAATCATGAAACATGAAGCGCCTTTGTTTAGGCTTGTTGTCACCGCTGATGGTTGCGTGGGCAGAGCTTGCGCCTAGTTCTTGTTCGCACAGGCGGGGTTCGCAAAAGGAAACTTGTAGATTTTTTTTTGTGAAGGTTCCAGTGTGGATGAAGGAGCCATTTTGACTCAGAGGAGTTGAAGATCCATAGGCTGGGAGGTCAACAGACCCTGCCAAGGTAGGGGCATTGCATCAATATGAAACATATCCTCCAAGATTTGGTTTGTTCGTTCATTCTGTCCATTTTTCTCCAGGTGATATGTGGTACTAAAGTTAAGTTGGGTTCCCAAGGCCTCTTGGAAACTAGTCCAAAATCATCTGGTAAACACCGATCCTCAATCAGATATAATCCTCTTACACACACCATGCAGCCTCATGATATTGTTGATGAAAACTCTAGCTATGTCAGGATCTTGATACGTCGTATGCACTGGAATAAAATGTGCACTCTTCGTTAGAGTGTCGACTACTACAAAAATCAAGTCGTGTCTCCTTGCCATCAGGGGAAATCCAACAATAAAATCCATTGAAATGACCTCCCATTTCGATTCTGGAATAGTGTGTGGTTGTAGTAATCCTGCTAGATGTCTATTTTCAGCCTTCACCTACTGTCATTCTAGACATCTTGCCATGAAGTTGACTATGTCCTCCTTCATTCCTTTCCAGAAGAATAAGGGTTTAAGGTCTGCCCTCATCTTTGTGAATCCTAGATGAGCCATGTACACTACTCTATGACCCTCATTTAGGATCAAACTCCTCAACTCGTCGTTGGGAGGTACGTAAATTCGATTGTTAAATCTCAATAATTTGTCATTGTCCACCATAAATCCCTCAAATTTTGGTACCATCATTGTGTTTTGTCCGATAAAATCCTAGACCTCTTTGTACCAGTCATCATTGCGTTGTAAGGTTAGAATCATTTCACGTAGATTCGTCTGAAGGGGCATCACCGAAAATATGGATGGTCTCTGACTCAACGCATCGGCTACTTTTTTCACTATCCCTTTTATGTAAGTAATCTCAAAATCGTACTCGCTAAGCAATTCTGACCAACACCTTTTTTGTGCATTCAAGTCACTTTGCATAAAAAATGTGTTGTAAACCATAGTGGTCTATTTTTAGTTCGAATTTTCGTCCAATCAAGTAGTGTCTCTAAACTCTCAAGGAATATACAATGGCTAACAACTCCAAATCGTTCGTCACATAGTTATCCTCATGCCTTCTTAACTTTCTCAATATGTAAGAGATCACTCGACCGTCTTTCATCAAGACTCTGCCTAAGCCTTCCTTGGATGCGTCAGTGCATACCAAAAATTCCTCATCCATGTCAGGGACCTTTAGTATTGGCATTGTTGTCAATATCTCCTTGAGCCTCCGAAACACTTCCGCACATTTCTCGGTCCAAACAAACTTATTGTTCTTCTTCTACAATTTCGTAATCGGATTTACTATCTTTGAAAAACCCTCGAAAAAACTTCGATAGTATCCTACTAAACCCATGAAGCTATGCACTTCTAGGGAATTCCTCATTGTAGGCCATTCCATAATAGCCTCAAAATTCACGGGATCCACAACGATGCGTTCGACGGAGACTACATGCCCTAAATAATGAATCTTCGATTGATAAAATGAGCATTTCGACAGTTTCCCAAACAATTTGTTTTCGCATAGACACTGTAGTTCCAAGTGCAAGTGTTCGCCATGCTCCTCCATTGTTCGAGAATATATCAAAATATAGTCAATGAATACTTGGACGAACTTGTCCAAGTATTTGCAGAATACCCCGTTCATCAAACTCATAAATACCCCTGGGGCATTTTTCAGTCCAAACATTAAAACAATAAACTCGTAATGTCCAAACCTCATCTTAAAGGCGCTCTTAGGGATGTCATCATCCTTGATCCGTAACTAGTGATACCCTGATCTCAAGTCGATCTTCGAAAACACCGTCATGCCTTTCATCTGATAAAATAGATCGTCAATCCTTTGCAACGGATACTGATTCTTGATGGTTTCCTTGTTCAATTGATGGTAGTCAATGAAGAGTCTCCACGACCCATCCTTATTTAGTATAAAAATCATAGGTGCACCCAATGATGACACACTTGGACGTATAAATCCTAGATCCAACAACTCCTTTAGTTTCATTTTCAACTCCTCTAACTTCGGGGTCGACATCTGATAAGGAGTTCTTGCTATCGGTTCCATTCTCGGTTTTAGGTTGATGGTAAATTCCAATTCCCTCTCAGGAGGAAATCCTGGTCTGGGAAGACATCCACAAATTCTTGTACTACGAGCAGGTTTTCTAAGCCCTCCACCATGCCCTTTTGGTTTAATGCAAGGATCACATATAGCTTGCATCCCTTGTGCATGCTCTTCCATAGTTGTAGGGAAGAGATGAACCTTATGGAGACTCCTTGGTTCTGACCTACAATCACGCGTCTTTTTCCCTCGTCATCGACCAAGATCAATCGTTTCGTCTTATAGTTGAGTATCGCCTCACACGATTCCAACCAGTCCATACCGATCACAATGTCAGAAGACCATAATATCGTGATGTATAGGTTGTCCCTTGTGAAAAACTCTCCTAGTTTAAGGTTACAGTCCGCAACCTTTCCTCCAACTTTTTGTTTATCTATCGAAGCCATTTCTACAAATTTAAAATCGTCATGTTCCACTTCCTTTACCTTAATTCTTTTTAGTGCCACACCATAAATAAAACTCTCTGTAGCACCTGGATCTATCAAAATACTAAGGGTCTAGTCAACGATGGTACCTGATTTCCCAAGCATAGTGGGTTGGTGCTCTGCCTGGAGGTTATTCACCACTGCATGAATCTAATGGGCCTTGCTAAAATCTCCCACAGTAGTGGGTACGGCTGATCCAGATGCCCTGGTCCTCTCAACTGGGTATTCACGTTGGTAATGTGGCTCTCCACATGTCCAATACCCTATATTTGGTCTAGTACTTCTGGTACCTGAAGTAGAAGCTGATGGCCCACCAGTCTAGAACGCTGGTTTGTTCTGCTGAACAAGCCTAAACTATTGTTGCTGAGGTCGACACTATTGTTGGTGTTGTGGTCCTCTGTAAGGAGTCTTTTGTTGAGGCGTTGGTCATCGAGGTGTAGTAATGGTGGATCCTCTCAGAGTGCCTCGATACCCTGGTGCATTCCTAACTAGTGTTTAAGGCTGTTGTGCACCAAATGTTGTCGGTCCTGTCGGTCTTACCGGAGTCCTACTCTGACCCTCGCTGATGAGCTCCTCCTCTGCTAAGAGAGCCTTCTGGATAGAATCATATAAGTTTTGAGGCATCAGAATCCTCACCTTAGCATGAATGTTGATATTAAGCTCAAACACGAACTTGTTGACCTTAATTTTCTCAGTATTCAGGTGGGGAGCATACTGAAGCAGCTCCATAAAATGGGCCTCATACTCAGGAACCATACGGTCACCCTGTCACAAGGCATTGAAATCGTTGGGTTTATGCTCAATGAATTCCTCAGACAGATACCTCTCCCGGAACCATTCCTCGAATAGTTCCCATGACATGTCTTCAATGACCATGTTCAATTGTGGTAGAAGTGTCTTCCACCATAGAAGAGCACTCCCATTCAGTTGAAAGACCACCATGCAGACCTTCATGTTGGAGGTATAGTCACAAAGTGCAAATCATATCACCATATTCTCCAACCATGCCTCGGTGGCTGTATCATTCGAGGCACCAAAGAGCTCGAGAAATTTGACCTTTTCGAGTTCGCGATGAATACTACCAATACTGACCGGGGGGCGTGGTGGACCCTCAGGAGGGGTCAACGCCCTGGCCTCAACTCTATCCAAACGGATGATCAGTGCCTCAGACATCCTCTGAAAGGACCTCATCAACCCAACCACATCACCCACAGCTATATGCTCCTGCCCGAAAACCTATTCATCTCCTTGGGGGTTAGACCCCTCAGACGTGGATGCTACTGGGGGTGTCATGCCTCCTCCCCTAGCACCTTGTCGTCTACCTCCACGACATTCTCTAACCATGATTACCTGCATAAATACAACCAATTTAATTAGAGACATTTTATAATCAAGTATCTAATCAATGGAAGTTGTAGTTATCCTAAGTCGTGGATCAAACCGAATATGATACCATATGTAACGAAACCCGTCCTTAGGACAACAAGCCTCGCATAACAAGTACAATTTTTTGTTTCTTTTTCTTTTATGTAGGAAAGTAATAATGACAATACACTCAAACATCTCAACATGATGACGAACACAATGCACACAATTCATGCAACATACAAACATAACGACCTAGCATACTAGTACATCATGCAGTTGGAAGCAACATACGACATTCAATCAGACGAAGAATAAAAACGACTACCCGCCCATCCTACCCTGTAAGGTTAGGACCTCCAGGACACATAAGCAATGCTCAAACCCAGGTTCCCATCGATTTTCACAATTTAAGGTCTCAAGGATGGCAATTGTTCTGTGGAACAAGGAGGTGTCTACATCCCACCCAACACAAGCAAGACCACACCTACTAAGCTAAAAGGAAACATTAATCAATCCAACACAACAACTTCAACAACAAGTAGTTAGAACCCTCCCAGCAAGCGAGAGACAACAATTAAATGTTACCATACAAGTACAAAACCTCAATTACAAGAAAAACATCATCCACATCGGGAGGCACATGACCTTAAGTCAGGTTTCATACGTGCTTATCGATCAACGTGCACAATGATCCAATCATAAGATATCACGTCGCCACATTGAGACAAATGCACTAGGGACCCAAGCGCAACAAAATAATTCTAAACCTTTAACTAAACAAAAAATCCAATGTTCCTGAAATCCAACTTGTATTGTCATACATTTATACAACGTTGTTAGATGAAGGCACTCTACACAATAAAGAAAAAATGGATGCAGGGTGACTATATTTGATACATTTAAATTGGCGCAATGACTATATGTAATTCATTAGCAAATTATCATGATAAGGAATAATTCACAGTGTAAGTAACCAATCACCATCTAAGGGCAAAAGCACCTAGCCATCTTCAAGCAACATGATACTTTCCATTCAATTACAACCCTTTACATCACTATGAAGAATAAAGAAACTTATAAATAATAATTACAATTGATCAGATAAGGGTTCTATTGACAGCATTAGTGAACTCAACATGTCCTTATTTAGTTCCTTGTTGTAAATGCAATTAAAACTATTAATCTAATGCAAAAGTAGTTTGTTTAACTATTATGAAGGACAAATTACCATAACCCTAATGGAAGCATTTTTAACTATTGTAAAAAGAAAGGAAAAAAAAGCGATTAAGGCTATTATAAGATATAATTTCCATGTCCATAATTAACCACCAAAATTTTATATACCCAATTTATTCACCTAGTTCAATATACATTCACTATTTTCATTACATCGTTGCCATAATCGTTACGATCACAACTTAACTAAAAAGAAAATTGCTGCAAAACAATTAAACTAATATAAAGGGTTAATCACAATAATCATCATTGAAACAATATAATTGTTGTAAAAATAATTGAAGTTGTTACAAGGCGATAATCAATGATGAAGGATCCCTGCCATAATTCCAATAATATAACTATTTACTTCCTTAATTCACCGTTCATAAGATAATGCGTTGTTTTACAACTACATAACCAATATAAAACAATTATCAACGACTATGTAAATATGAATGTATAAAATATGGAAATCTCAACTGTAAAACATCTACTATATAAAATGGAGACCGCAACTATATAAGAACAAAATTGTCAACTATAAGAACTGGAACATCTACCGAAATTAAATGGCCCGCATAGATTAATTAAACTGGAAGCAACAAAGGTACAACAAGGTTTTAAAAAGGGGGTAGTGGTTGCAACAACAAAACACAAAAAGTGAAGGATGCCAAGAACGTTTCTACCACCAGAATTACAAAAGGAATCTTAGGCATAAAACAACTGCTTAAAGATTTCACTAAGCACTTGTCACAGGATAATCATTGTTGAGTACATTTTTATGCTTCCTTTTTACTCTATAAACTACACTTTTGCCTCTATAACCATCCATTTTGCCTCTATTTCATTCCATAGTTTCCATAAAAACAGCTTATGCAAGGTATATTTCTCATTCTTTAGCTTAAGAATTGAGTTTTCTAATTTTTGGCATTAAAATTGAAAATTTATCAGAAATTATAGGATTTGACTAAATCCTATAATTGCTCGTAGGTTCATGTACTTGCAAGACACCTAGGAAAAATATGAGACTTGGGTCGTGATTCTTGATGTACAAGGATGGATAATGAGCTATCAACTTCGAGATCTGAGCCTTCTAGGTGTCTGGTCAATGTTGGTCAAACATGACCACTTCAACAGAAAATACCATGTTTTAGCCTTAAATCATGGATAGATTTGGATTTTCGTGGGATTTGGTCATATATTATGGATCTAAAGGGGGCATTCAACCTTCCTAGAATATATTATGGATCTGATCATGATCTTTAGGAGATTTATTAGCATTATTAGTTTTAAAACTTTTGTATAAATACTCTAAAGCATAGACTAGTATAACAACCTTTGAATGTGAATGAAGAAACTTTGGAATTTGCAATCTTGAGATCAGTTATGCATTTTGTTCTTGATAATGCCTATGATATGATGATGTGAATGCTGCTAGAGCTCTTTCTTAGATGAGACAACTCAAGTGTACAAGTGAAGCATTGGAGGGCCCCCTTTGCCAAACTAGTACACTCTTCCTTTATGTTCTTTTCAAGTAATCTTTGATACATGTTTTAGATTATATCTTGTTGTAGATGAGTTTTATTCATATCTTGCTGTAGTTAGATGAATTCCATAGCTAAGTCATATGCTTAATGTTTCAAACCCTTACTCATATT
>SNQJ01S0047585.1:6983-39828 GCA_010110895.2 Picea sitchensis | reverse complement strand
CCCGGCCTGAGCCACACCAACCCTTAACATGGTTGGATTTTTTGTCCCCGCAGGTTTCGAACCGGTGACTTTAACATCACAGAGTGGCTTAACAACACACTCTATCACCGATTGTCCTACACCTCGGGGACACTAAGGTCATAATTAATATTTATGCAGTTTTATTTTTATTTTTTTTATAGAGAGAATTTTTTTTACCACTAGCATAGTTTAGACTTAAACCTTAAATTTTCATACGGGGTGACATTTAATTAGGGAAATTGTTTTTTTTTTTAATTTCTTAACACATTATTCATCCGAAGTCCATCTAGGTTCATTCCTCTATCAACAACAACACGACGTGCCCTTTAGGACGCACTAGGTTCTCCAAGGGTGCAACTCGCCTCATTTGTTCCCTTGCGTGACGTGCCCTTCAAGACACACTACAAGGTCCAAGGGTGCCACTCGCCTCTTGATTGATTTGGTAGACATCAATAACCCCTGGAGTCAACACTCCACCAGGTGAAATTGTGGGAGACTAACGGCCTCTAAGGAATAATTCCCCTGCCTTATTGCGTGCCCCTTAGAATCATCGTGAGCGACTGTCGCAGTCTTCCCTCACGACATTGTGGGTCCTCTCAAACTAGGTAATTGTTAACCTACAGTTCGAGCCACAGCGGGAGTGCTAGTAGGCTGTGGCAGGGTTGTTGTCCACACCTCTCCCTCAACATCTCTGGTAGTCATGAATGCCCCCTTTACCCCATATGTGAGTCTGGTCGGTAAACTATCGTCAGCCTGAATCATCAACAAATCATGTCAGAATATATCCATATCATATCAGCTATTCAGATGCACTAATATCATAGTAATACAATCAAAGCCCAATAGCACAGTCCCTAACTCGATCCGTAGTCCAAGGGGTTCCATCAATGCCTCTGCATCCTTGAGGTCCAAAATCCTGCACACTCGGTAAACCGAGTCAATAGCACCTGTATATGTCAATGCAGTAAAACAACACATCATCAATCCATAACGCCTCATAATCAAAATCAAAAGTTTTAATAGCATAGTAATCTGGATCACTTGCGAGAAAGTGTCCTCAAGAATAAGTTTGCTCAGTGCGCCAGAGTAGGATGTTACATACACCCCTCTTGGTCTAAACTTCGTCCCGAAGTTTCACAGTATAAATGCTGAAATAAAGTGTATCATTGTATCATATTTATATCTATCAAACAAAAATGGGAATTGTTGGCGCATATCATATGTGTCCTCCTAGGTCGTCGAGTGCGGACTATAATTGTCGCACTGGACCTTGACCTACTCTATCATTCGACGTCGTAACTATCGAACGCAATGATCCAAGATATAGATCAACTCAGCTGTGAGTGCCTCCTCGTCCGACACCCGCAAGGTGCTCAAGTCAAATCATGTGAAGGATCACTAATCATAAGGTCTCAACAGAGATGTGAAATACGTCATGCATAAGCCTCAACAATCAAGCAAGGATAGTCATCAGTCCACAGAGCTCTCTTTTCCAAAGTATGACCAAGGATGATTTTAAGGATGGAAATTTATTTTAAAATGTAGAAACCTTGGCGAATTTTACTAATACTTCATATGTCAACTATAAATGTTTGGCGATATTTTTGTAAAAATATTCAAATTTCTAAGTATTTAATATAGTTATTATAAAATTTTGGCGATTTTTAAGGTAAATTAATTTTATCCTATAGAATTTGGGCGAATCATTTTTAAAATAACGAATCTCATTTTTGGAAAAACCATGGAAAATTAGCCCATGAGCGAAATTTAGCCCCTAAAATTATCCCTGAAAGTATCGTAGGATATAATTTATCCCCCCCTTTTTTTTTCAAACTGGATCGAACTCTTATGTGGTTTCAGCAGCAAAAAGAATCGATTGCCACAACGTAACTATGGTCATCATGATGCGCATCATCGTAACTCTTCTTTCGATACTGCGCTTCTTTAATCCTTTGTCTTATTGTTTGCATTTTCTCTTCCATTTCTTGGATCTCTTCTGGTCCCACTAGGAACCTATCCTCAAGTCGATCCCAACTCAAAGGCATCTGATATGGTCACCCATAAATAAACTCGAAAGGTATCATCTTAATGGTGCTCTGGTAACTATTTTTATAAACGAATTCCACCACTGGCAAGAATTCTTCCCAACACTTTTGTTTGTCCATTACATACATGCACACCATGTCTTCCAAGGTCCGGTTTGTTCATTCAGTCTATCCGTCAGTCTCTAGGTGATACAGAGTACTGAAGTTAAGCTGGGTTCCCAACGCCTCTTGGAAACTCATCCAAAATCGTCCAGTAAACACCGATCCTCGATAAGATATAATCCCTTTTAGGCATGCCATGTAGCCTCACAAATCTCATTGATGAAAACTCTAGCTATGTCAAGTGCCTGATACATTGTACACACAAGAACAAAGTGAGCACTCTTCGCCAGAGTGTCTACTGTTACGAAAATTGAGTCATGTCTTCTTGCCATCAGTGGTGATCGAACAATAAAATCTAGTGAAATGACCTCCCATTTCGATTCTGGAATAGTGTGTGGTTGTAGTAATCATGCTGGGTGTCTATGTTCAGCCTTTACCTACTGACATTCTAGACATATGGCCACATAGTTGACTATGTCTGCCTTCATTCCCTTCCAAAAGAATAATGTTTTAAGGTCTTCCCTCATCTTCATGACTCCCGAGTGAGCCATGTAAACCGCTCTATGAGCCTCGTTTAGGATCAACATCCTCAGCTCGTCGTTTGGAGGTACGTAGATCCGATTTTTAAACCTCAATAAACCATCGCTATCAAATGAAAATCCTTCAAATCGTAGTTTGTCCGATAAAAACCTCGACCTCTTTCTACCAGTCCTCGCCATGCTGTAAAGTTAGAATATTTTCACGTAGATTCGTCTGAAGAGGCAACACTGAAAATATGTGTGGTCTCTGACTCAATGCATCTTCCACTCGGTTCGCTATTCCTTTTATGTAAGTCATATTCAAGTCGTACTTGCTAAGAAATTCCGACCAATGCCGTTGTCGCACGTTCAAGTCGCTTTGCTTAAATATGTGTTGTAGTCCACAGTGGTTTGTCTTTAGTTCAAAATTTCATCCAACAAGGTATTGTCTCTACACCTCCAAGGCTTGTTCAATGGCTAACAACTCCAATCATGCATCGCATAATTTTCCTCATGCCTTCTCTGTTTCCTCAAGATGCAGGAAATCCTCAACTGTCTTGCATCAAGACTCTGTCTAAGCCTTCCTTGGATGTGTGAGTGCATACTAAGAATTCTGCATCCATGTCAGGGACCTTTAGTATCGGTGTTTTGGTCAACAACTCCTTGAGCCTCCAAAATACTTCTACACATTTCTCAATCCGAACAAACTTCTTGTTTTTCTTCTGCAATTCCGTGTTCAGATTTTCTATCTTTGAAAACCCCTCGATGAACCATTGATAGTATCCTACTAAACCCATTAAGCTACGTACTTTCAGGACATTCGTCGATTCAAGCCATTCCATAATAGCCTCAACCTTTGTTGGATCCACGGCAATAACTTCGTCGAAGATGACATGCCCTAAGTAATGAATCTTCGATTGTTAAAAAGAGCATTTGGACAACTTCCCATACAATTTGTGCTCTCGCAGACACTGTAGTACCAAGTGTAAGTTCTCATCATGCTCCTACATCGTTCGAGATTAGATCAAAATATCGTCAATGAATACTTGGACGAACTTGTCCAAGTACTTGTTGAACACCCTATTCATCAACCTCATAAATACCTCTGGGGCATTTATCAGTCCCAACGGTAAAACAGTAAACTCGTAATCTACAAACCTCGTCTTAAAGATGGTATTAGGGACATCATCCTCCTTCATCTGTAATTGGTGATACCCTAATCGTAAATCGATCTTGGAGAACACCGTCACGCCCTTCATTTGATCGAATAGATCATCAATTCTAGGCAACGGATATTGATTCTTTATCGTGGCCTTGTTCATTTGATGGTAGTCAATGCAGAGCCTCCACGACCCATCCTTCTTTTGTATGAAAATAATAGGTGCACCCCATGGCGACACACTAGAACGTATTAGTCTCAGGTCCAACAACTCCTTCAGTTCCATTTTCAACTCTTGTAACTCCGAGGTCAACATCCGATAAGGCATTCTTTATATTGGTTCAGTCCCCAGTTTTAGGTCTATGGTAAAATCCAATTCCCTCTCTGGGAGCATCCCAGGTATCTCTTCTAGAAATACATCCGCAAACTCTCTCACCACCAGAAGGTGTTCTAGACCTTTTGCTACTCCCTTCTTGTTTAACGCAAGGATCGCATAAATCTTGCACCCCTTGCGCATGCTCTTCCGAAGTTGCAAGGAAGAGATGAACCTCAGAGGAAACTCCTTGGTTCCGAACTACAATCACACGTCTCTCTCCCTCGTCATCGACCAAGATCAACCGTTTCATCTTATAGTTGAGTATCGCCTCATGTGATTCCAACCAGTCCATACCAGTCACGATGTCATAAGATACTAATATCATGATGTATAGGTTGGCCCTGCCGACGAACTCTCCCAAGTTAGGGGTACAATCCGTAGCCCTTCCTCCAACCTTCTGTTTGGCTCCCGAAGTCCTCTGTACGAAGCTAAACTCATCAAGTTCGTCATCCATCACCTTAATCCTTTTTAGCACTGCAACAAAAATGAAACTCTCGGTAGCCCTGGGATCTATCAAAATACTAAGGGTCTGGTCAGCGACGGTACCTAATGTCTCGAGCATAGTAGACTGGTTCACTTCCTAGCAGTTATTCACCACTACATGAACCCAATGGGCCTTGCCCAAACTCCCATGATAGTGGGTCTGGCTGATCCAGATGCTCCGGCCCCTTCCTCTAGGAAATAATGTTGGTGATGTGGCTCCCCACAACCCCACACACCTTCTTCGGTCCAGCAATCCTGGTACCCGAAGTAGAAGTTGAATCCTAACGCTAAAGTCACCACAAATTTGTTGACCTTAAGTTTCTTGGTAAGGGTGTGGAGCAGATCAAAACAACTCCAAAAACGGGCCTTGTACTTGGGTACCATACGACCACCTTGTTGCAAGGCGTCGAACTCGTTGAGCTGACGCTTAAAAAATTCCTTACAAGGATACCTCTCTTGGAACCATCCCTCGAACAGTTCCTATGACATGTCACCGACAACCACGTTCAAAAGTGGTAGGAGCATATTCCACCATAAATAGCATTCCCCTTTAGTCCAAATACCACCATGCGTACCATCATTCTAGAGGTCATAATCATGAAGCAACAAGCACAATGCCTTTCTCTACAGCCAATCCTCGATGGAACAGTCGTCCGCAACACTCGTGGGCTCGAGAAATCAACTCTATTGAGTTATCGGTAGATGCCAATGGTACTAGCTAGGGCGCATTGTGGACCCTCAGGGGTACAGGTGCCCTGGTCTCATCTCAGCACCAATGATGAATCAAGGCCCTTTGACAATACTTGGAAGGGCCTTTTTAGACCATCATCATCCCTTACAACAAGCAAATCCATCTCAAGGACCTATTCCTCCCCTTGGGGGTTCGACTCTGAGGGCGTGAAACTTTTGGAGATGTCACGCTTCCATCCACGATACCTCACTATGAATCTCTTACAGTGTCATCTAACCGTGCTCATCACAGCAACAAATTTAAAGTTTTAAAAAAACATTAGGTTAAGACTCAAGGGTTTACTACAGTGGAAAGAATGGAGATCCACAATCATAGGTTTGAACTTGCTCTAATACCATATGTGACAACCCCATCATTACGTCTACAAGAGAAACAACAATGATTTTTATTTTTTTTTGGCAAAAATAGGGCATCAACAATGATTACAGCTAGATGACACAGCTGACGATGAGCACCAGGCCTGCAAAATAGAAAACAACAATGAAGACTCCACACATAGGCACAAGGGTAACTGGACGACACATGCGTAGGACAATGAGGAGGAACGACTACCCGCCCGACATGAAATGAAATGCCTACAAGCTAAGGGACCATTTACCCCTCATGATGCGTTGACTTTGATGAGCCAGACTCAAATCTCCGGGAATGCTAACCCAATGCATGAAAGCATTCCACCCATGCATTGAAGGAAACTTACAACGTTCGTCAACACTTACACAATACGTACCGAATCAGGCCAAGTTCTCGCTCGTCGCTATCTAATAGGGCGCACCATGATTCCATCATCAGGAATCACGTCGTTCTCCAGGTGATAGATGTGTTAACGCCCTATAAATTTCCTAGAGGTTGTCAGGAAAGAAGAAATCTATGAGAGGTGACTTTATCCAACCACTTCGAAGCTGGGCTCTAGCCCTACCAACTTCAGAGAGGTATCTCTCTATATGATTTAGATATGTTTCAAATTTAAAGTATTAGGCTAGGTAAACAAATAAGTTGGTTTTGTTGTTGTAGTGTTTATCAGGTTGGATGAGATAGTTTACACATCCGTTGGTCTATGGGGTCCATATTGTAACAATGAAATCCAAACCAAAAAACAATGAAACCTTTCACAGGGCGAGATAATATAATCACTAGATTCTTTTAGTAGCATAAATGAGGAAAGGTAGAAAAAGGTGACAAGGTCTGTTACAATAAAGAAGTAGTTAAGAATTTCTTTATCATAAAATCAGAAGATAAAACATAAAAATATTTCAAAGTGTGAAACAGAGTATACGAATATAAATCCTGCAACATTCATTCCTTTCAAAGATTAGATGTAGAAAACAATGTGATAACTAAGCGAGGATAACATTAAACTTAGAAAGAAAAACATCACCAGTGAATACACACAAGAATCCTGTAAAAATGCCTCTTTGTATTAATGGAAGATCTCTTGAAAAGTATTACAGTCTGATAGCTCACAGGGCGTCCAGATCAACCCTCAATACTTCGAAAAGTGAAGTATTTATAACCAAAAATTACAAACGATCCTGTCATTAAAGATAAGGATGTGGTAAATCTATTTTTAGCCTAACTTAACAATCTATAGAAATATAGGAACTGTTTGGTGATGTGTCGTAACTGCATGCTATTTTCTAGGTGAGTCATTGGGGAGGAATCTACACGACCTCATCTGACTGGATAGATGATTGGGTTGGGACAACTCATCGGCTACTCGATCAGGTGATGCAGGAGCATCGCCAACACATCAAGCGAGCTAGCACGGAGCAGAAGACAGCTGGATAAGCCAGTATAAAGTTTTTGAAAATGCTTTGGGACTGTTACGCAAATCTTAAATGAGTCATTTATGAAAAAGCACCTTTATTGTATTGTAATGGACCTTGAGCCTTAATCTCTCGTCCTTTAGTAGATAGACGACATTTAATTTAGTTAATGCTGGTAGATAGGAATTTAATTGTAGATTTGATAGCCTAGAGTCCGAGAGGGAAACCGGATATAGACACCCTCATTTGTACATTGTAACAATAGTTAGATCTGAAGCATTCAGGAAGAGAAGAGAAAGCAGAGAACTGTGTGAAGAACACCCATGTACAGACATTTGAATTAATAGAAGAACTCTAATTCAAATTCATGGTTTGTGTTGATTCTCTATATGTTGATGTTGATATGCTCAGGAATGTTTGCTTCCTGTTATACATTTTCTTTTATGTGTTGTGTATGTGATTTCATGTCAAAGTTGAAGTATGAAGGGAAGAAGGAATTAGTTTCAATTGTTTCTCTATTTTGAACTAGAGAATTCCTGCAAGGAGTGCAGTCGAATTTTTCCGCAAGGAGTGCATTGACTGAAAGGTTCAATTAGGGATAATCTTTGTTGCCATTCATCTCAGGAGTGCAGTAGAATAGTGTCTTGCAAGGAGTGAGCAGGCCAGGGAGAAGTCTCAGAGTTGCGTTTCTGAGCGAAGCATCGAAAGACTGCTACTACAGGAGTGCGCAGAGTCAAAAGACTTCAACATTTAGGTGTCGTTGGAGGTTTGCCGCAAGGGGTGCGAGCAAAGAATTCTCATTTTATAGAAATCGAGAAACTGGAAAAAACTCAGGAGGAGTGAGGCCTCCACAATCAGTTGAAAGAATGCACTGAATATCTTACATCAAGGAAATCCTCAAGAAGGGAAGCGACGGTCAAGATCAGGTGGAGGAAAATTGTTGATTTCCCGGCAGCCGTCAGATTCAGTAGGAATTACGCAGAGGTTAAACTCTAGTGCAGAGAGGAGAAGTCCCAGATGAGTCATCAGGATATTGAAGTCGTCGAGAATTTTGAGAGTGCAGAAACCATGACATCAGGAATCACGATCCGCGATATCCTGATAAGGTTAGAACCATCCATTGTGTGGGACACGCATTAGGGGATCCCGAGGAGTCGGGGATCGGAGAATCGAATTTTTTGAAGGTGTGAAACTCTTGCACATTGGAATCGCGATCCGCGATATCACGACAGGAGAGTCGTGTGGGCCACAACCAGAGTTAGTGGAAGACAGGCGGCATGCATATTGAGGATCGGGAAAAGGAGAGCCCCGAATCCTTTGACATTAGGATTCGCGATCCTGCGAATTTCGAAATCCCGATAAGAAGTGACGGGAGGTGGAAAAATTCAGCCCACATGTGCGCATCGGCATATCGGAAATTGGGGATCATCAAGGTAAGTTATTTTCGATAGCATAATTGTCGAAATCCCGATGGGAGGATTCCCAATAGGTATAGGAAGGAGATTAGCATTTATCCATCGGGTTTCGGAGTACTGTGAAGCACGAGGTGCGTGAGCTCATGACTCGCAAAATCGTGAAGTCCGATTTCCCGATCATTAAGGGAGATCAGTTGAAGAGTTGTTGTGGGTAAGGAAAATTCCTGATAGGGAATCATAGGAACCTTTGAGTTCTTCGGGCCAAGAAGTGGAGAGAGAAGGTCCTATGAGAGCGGTCATGCTTCAAGGAGTGCAGTTGCGTCAGTTTTGGTATTAGAGAGGGGATTATTTATTTTCTTTCTGTAGCAGAGAAGGAAGGAATTTGCCATGCCGTCGAGGAGAGAAAGACAGTCACCTGATCCAGAAGATAGGGAGGTGTGGGGAAGAGGCAGGCAAGTAGTCAATCCAGAAATGGAGAGACAAATGAGAGATCTCCAAGCAAGACTTGAGGAGATGGAGACAACTCAGAGACGCATAGTTAGTGCAGGGGATCTTAGTGATTTCGAGAGGTATATAGAAGTTGAATGCGAAGAGGAAGTTGCAGCCGAGGATGCAGCCAATGAGCATTTGATTAAATCTATCGCCAGGATGGGTGCGAAGGCAAAAATGGTCATTCCAGTCTATGAGGGGAATCTGGATGTAGAAGAGCTACTGGATTGGATTAGAGCTCTTGACACCTACTTCAACTATGAGGATATCGAATAGGACAAGAAGGTTAGACATGCTGTCACACGCTTCAAAGGACATGCAACATTATGGTGGGACGATCTACAAGCTAGGATCGAATGATTGCAAAGATGAAGGCAAAGTTCATCCTAAGAGACTATCAAATCACTCTATTTAGGAGAATGCAGAACCTTAGACAGAAGTTGATGACAGTGAAAGAATACACCGACGAATTCTATCAACTGAACATCAGGGCAGGTCATCGGGAGAGCGATGATGAGAACGTTTCCAGATATCTGAATGGTATGAGATACGACATTTAGGATGAATTGAGCATGGTTACCATCAGGACGACGGAGGATGCTTATCAGATGGCTCTGAAAGCTGAAGAGAAGCTGAGCCGTAAGCAAGGACAGAGAGGCTGAGGCAGAAGCCATCCTAGAGGAAAAATAGTTGCCCAGGAAAGAACTCAGAAGCCCAAAGAGGAATGGAAGAAACCTCAGGGTAAATTTGAAAGAGGTGGAACCTCACAGCGAGGGACATATGTTGAACAGAGAGGGCAGCATAATGAACAAAGAGGAGAATATGTTGACGTAAACACTTTTCCTCGTACCAGAGGTAGAGGAAGAGGAAGAGGAGGAGTAATAACATGTTTCGCATGTGGGAAGAATGGGCACAGGTCATTTGAGTGTCCAGAAAAGAAGAAGGATAGTGGAGAAGCTCACATTGTCGAAGAATAGAAGCAAGATGCTGAAGCCGAAGACACAGAAGGTGGAAGGTCGCTGATGATGCGTAAAGTTCTCTTAACACCCGGAAAGGAGGTGGAGGACTCATCTCAAAGGACAAGACTTTTCAGAACAGCTTGGAAGACCAAGGATTGGGTATGCAAGGTTATCGTGGACAGCGGTGGCACAGATAATCTTGTTTCAACCGAGATGGTGGAAAAGCTGGAGCTGGAGACAATTGATCATCCAAGCCCATACAAAGTTTCGTGGCTACAGAAGGGACACCAGGTAACTGTTACTAAACAATGCTTGGTTGAATTCAAAATAGGTGGATATAATGATAAAGTACTCTGTGATGTTATTCCCATGGATGTATGTCATTTATTGTTGGGTAAACCATGGCAATATGACAGAAATGTGGTTCATGACGGGCGAATGAACACTATTACTATGGAGAAGGATGGGAGGACACACAAGTTTCTTCCGATAAAGGATAAAGAAGTGAAACTGGAAGTATGTAACACAATACTTCTCATGAGTGGGAAGGAGCTTCTTACAGAGGTGGAGAAGAAAGAAGATCCACAATTCTTTGTGGTCAGAAAGATGAGAATTTTTCTGACTAGCACAAGAGTGGATGATCTACCAGATGAAGTTCAGGAACTACTGGAAGAGTTCGCTGATATCATATTGGATGAATTACCCCATTCGTTGCCACCAATGAGAAGTGTGAGTCATCACATTGATCTCATACCAGGATCCAGTTTTCCAAACAAAGTCACGTATAGGTTGACGCCGGAATAAAATGAAGAGGTTAAGAGGTAGGTCCAGGAGTTGATAGACAAAGGGTTAGTCAAAGAAAGCTTGAGCCCATGTGTTGTTCCAATAGTACTCAGTCCAAAAAAGGATGGAGGTTGGAGAATGTGTACTGATTCGAGGGCGATCAACAAAATAACCATTAGGTAAAGATTTCCATTGCCGAGAATGGATGATCTGATGGACTGCCTGAGTGGGGAAAAGTATTTTTCAAAGATAGATTTGAAAAGCGTATACCACCAGATTCGCATGAGAGAAGGCGATGAGTGGAAGACAACCTTCAAGACCAACGAAGGACTGTATGAATGGCTAGTCATGTTGTTTGGCTTGACGAATGCACCAAGCACATTTATGAGGTTGATGAATGAAGTCCTGAAAGAGTTCATCAGGAAATTTGTCATTGTTTATTTGGATGACATACTGATTTATAGTAAATCAGAGGCTGAGCATATGAAGCATTTGGCCATTGTGATGCGGAATCTACAACAGGAGAAGTTGTTGATTAATATGAAGAAGTCCTCATTTATGAAGATAGAGCTCATATACTTGGGTTTTGTTATTTCGGCTAATGAGTTGAGGATGGATTCGGATAAGGTAGAAGTAATCAAGAATTGGCCATCACCAAGAAATATTTTCGAGGTGAGGAGTTTTCATAGGTTAGATAGTTTCTACCGGAAATTCATTAGGAATTTCAGTGGAATTAGTGCAGCGATGATGGACACAGTGAAGAAGAGGCATAAATCTTTTCATTGGACAATAGAGGCTAAGAAGAGCTTCAATCTGTTGAAGTGGAAGATCATGGAACGACCAGTGTTGGTGTTACTGGATTTCCAGAAGACATTTCAGGTGAAATGTGACACGAGTGGGTTTTCCATAGGAGTGGTCTTGAGTCAGGAAGACAAACCAGTTGCATATTTTAGTGAGAAGCTGGATGAGGCGAAGCTGAAATACTCCACGTATGATAAAGAATTTTATGCTAGCATACAGGCGCTGAAGAAATGGAGGCATTACTTGATCCCAAAGGAATTTGTATTGTACAGTGATAATCATGCATTACAGTTTGTGACTCAACAGGAAAGGTTAAATCAGAAACATGCAAAATGGGTAGAGTATATGCAGAATTTCACATTTGTGATTAAGCATATTTCAGGAACTGCTAACAAAGTGGTTGATGCTTTGAGAAGGAAGTGTTTGTTGCTGCAGGAATTCAGAGTCAAAACATTGGGTTTTGAAAATCTCAAGGACATGTACGCAGGAGATGCAGATTTTGCAAAGGCGTATGAAGTAGCTGAGAATCCAGTTCTCAAAGACAGAATCCCATGGACAGATTATATGATCCAGGAGGGATTGCTATTCAGAGGAAATAAACTGTGTATTCTGAATTGTTCCATGAGGGAGAACCTGTTGAAGGAAAAGCACAGTGGTGGATTAGCAGGACATTTTGGCCATGACAAAACATTCACGAAGATGAATGAATCATACTTTTGGCCAGGAATGCGAGCAGATGTTAAGAGGTTCGTTGAAAGATGTCGAATTTGCCAGTATTCGAAGGGGAGAAAGCAGAATGCAGGTTTTTATCAGCCATTGCCCATGTTTTTCCAGAGTTTGTGTTTTAAGGCTATAAAACACACCGTCTAGGCATNATGAATGCATCTCTTGAATAAGATTTGTGTCCTTCTATCATTTGATAAGCCTTAAAACTAGTTCGAACATCTCTTGAATGCTTACTATTGATACTCTTTAGGAAAACAATTGTTGATTACTGTTATGAGATCTATGAATAGGAATTTTGAACAGAAGCTTAGCATCTCTTCCATATTCATCCCCTAGAATAGGTTTTGGTTTATTTCCATTAAAGAATAAAAGTTATCTCTAAATCCATATATTTTGGATGTGCCTCTAAGTCTTACAAACATCGGATTGAAAATCATTTGCACTCTAATTTACATCAGTAGATTGGAGCCTAACAATCATTGGGGCAGTCCATAAGATCGTGGATGCCAGGACATGGGCTCCACCCATGCTGCCAACAGAATAAAAATTATAGCATAACGAATAGAGGTGAAACCAAGGAATATGCATCCCAGTTATGTTGAACGCGGGGAAAGGGTTTTCCGGGTCGTTGGGCGAAAAAAGGGGGAAAACGGTGTTGAGTTAGGTGGCCACCCAAATAGCTGAGGAAAACTTCACTTGCAGAATTAATTTACTGTCACACTCAGAGAGACAAGGGATGGTGAAATGCATCATTCTTCCTCTGCGCNGGTCGTTGGGCGAAAAAAGGGGGAAAACGGTGTTGAGTTAGGTGGCCACCCAAATAGCTGAGGAAAACTTCACTTGCAGAATTAATTTACTGTCACACTCAGAGAGACAAGGGATGGTGAAATGCATCATTCTTCCTCTGCGCATGCACTGACATTTACCAAGTTTTAAATATGGAAAGGACCAAATTGACACCTGACTCCTCTAGACACGCGCGTAGTGCACTCACAAGTTTTCTAGGCAGAAGAACCCCTTTTTAAAAATGACTAGGCTCTAAGCAAGCTCGTGCACCCATGCATCCCACTCTTCAATATGTAGGGAAGAGCTCAACTTGGGTTTTACCTTGCATTCTAAGTAAGAAGAAATGAAAGGCAGGGCCTTCATGCAACCTCTGGCATAATTTAAACACGCAGAATAAATCTACGGAGGGCAACTAGCACGGACGTAGAGTGATTTGAATGCAAGATGAAGTAACAAGAGAGTTGCACAAGAGTTTTTGGCACTAAAGGTATGAGTGAAAAACAATAAAGGAAGAAAGAGGAGAGCTTATGGGMAGKATTCATACCGATAATTTTCCACCCAACTTCTATGGTGAAAAGTAATAAATTTGGTAGAAATTACACCTAGAGTAGTCTGATGKAAGGACACAAGGAAAAGGGGCAAGTTTTAACTCAGAGAACCTCTGCAAAAGTCATCACAGAACTTCTGCAAYAGTTTCATACGACTATCTRTTGGGCCAAGCCTGGTACCATGTTCAGATGTCTTCCAAAAAGGGTTTATGCAACGATACTTATAAAATGAGGCTTAAGATAAAAGGRMAATAAGGAAATTTTTTCAAGTGAAATATGGAATAGGTATAAAACAGTATTATCATGGGAGGATACGTAAAGATTTTATCAGATCTAGGAATGGTTTTTGCTGGAACAATTGTTTATTTTTAATTTTTTTTAACAGCAAGCACGKTACTAGAACTCAAGCTTGTCTGAAAACAAGTTTATAMACAAGGTTCATACCCAACAGTACTTGAAGAACGACATCGGAAGAAATCATACCAGAAATTCAAAAAACGCAAGTATCCAATGCACCCTATCGCATCTAAACACTGGCGAACCAAGAAGGTGCAGAAACATAAATTTAACTACCTTTCAACAAATTTACGCATGCATACATTCACCATGATAAATATTCATATACAAAAAATTAACTAATTCCTTTTACACAATTTACGCATGCGTGCCTTCGACATTAGAGATATGCATATACAAGAAATTTCAACTATTATTCAATACAAAATATACACATCTGTACCATTTCGAAATGCGAAGAACCGAAAGTGATTGTCTCGTGCTCGTGCTCCGTCCAACTCCTGTTTTCCAACCGCTGATACCTCATCGGTACCTCCCATCCAATGCTAGGGGTACTCTTCTTCCCCCTGAGCCCCTCAAGCCACAAAGGGGCCACACACACAATAACAGAGAATGCTAAATCCAATATCACCTCGGAAGGTCGAGCTACCACTCATTGTCCGAGCTGGGTATCCCAACTCCCACAAGAAAAATTCAGTGAAGATAAAAATCCAGCAGTGTAACCTTACGCATACCAGACATGATCCACACTCCTCTTTTTCCATTATTTTTATAGAGTTTTTCTTAGTGATTAGTTTCCCAAACCCTCTTTAGATTCTTTTTATTAAATTTAAATTAGGATAAACCTCCCCCGTACACATGTCACCCGATCCCTTAGTTTCACCAGAAAATCAATTTATTAATTACTTAAATTTTCCTATTTCCCTCACCCACCTAAAAGCATTCCTAAAAACGCTCCTCAGTGTCCCTTTATTCTCTTACATTCCTTAAATGACTGGCGCCTTTCTTAAAGCCTAGTTGAGTTCATAATTAGAAGGTTCCAAAGACTAGATTCCCTACTATGTTGGAAATTTCCCTTTTTCTTAAGTTTCCCCTTTTCTACTTAGTTCAAATTTAGCAAGTTTATATATAACAATAAATTATCCTTTTATAATCTAATCCTCCATTAAAATTTTTACTTTAATAATTAATGGTTGAATTTTCTTTACCCCCCCCTTGTTAAAGGTCCAATTAGTTTTTTTTTGTTCACATGTTCTACTTAGACCTAGGTTTTAAATTCACTAGGCTTGACGACAATTTTTAAGGCGAAAAAATAGTAATTAAAGTTCACTCATACCATCATTCATTTTAAGGCCAACTGGGTCCTAAGGAGGCATAGTTTTCTAGGTACTAGGTTTATTAACTTGTCAGGGTTAAAATCATTATGTGTCCTTCAAGACGCACTACATGGTCCAAGGGTGCCACTCGCTTTCATTCTTGTTTTACTTGCACGACATGCCCTTCAAGATGCACTACATGCTCCAAGGGTGCCACTCGCCTCTTGACTGAATTTGGTAGACATTAAACCCCTGGAATCAATACTCCGTCAGGTGATCTTGTAGGAGACTAAGGGCCTCTACGGAATAAGGACCCTGCCTTATTACGCACCCCTTATAATCATCATGAGCGACTATCACAGTCTACCCTCATGGCATCATGGATCTCTTGAACTAGGTAATAATTAAACTATAGTTCGAGCTCCGGTGGGAGTGCTAGTAGGCTATGGCAGGGTTGCCACACCTCTCCCTCAACGTCTCTAGTTTTCGTGTATGACCCCTTTACTCCTAATGTGATTCTAGTTGGCAAGTTATTGTCAACCTACATCCATCAACACAACATGTCAGCTATAACAATCAACATCATAATATCTAGTCATATGTCACATCTATAATATCAAAAACATCAAACCATAACAGTCCACTCCCTGACTCGATTCGGAGTCCAAGGAGATCCATCGATGCTATGGGCATCCTCTAACATCTAGAGTCCTGCACACTCARGAGAAACCAATCAATAACACATGTTGAWATAAATATATCAAAATAAGATATCATCAGATCCACAACATMTCATAAGCATAATCAAAACAACTAATYGTATAATGAATCAGATCACTTTCACRCAATTTCCCTCAAAGGATAAGTCTAATCAGTGTGAGAAAGAGAGGGATGTTACATAATCAAAGTTTCATATAGGTTCTTGACAATCTTGTTKCTCATAGTACGATGAAGCATGTTGAGCTCCATGCTCACTACTTGAGGCAATTAGTTAATGAGCACATTGTTTCTCCTGAATATTTTCGCACCAAATATCAAGTTGTTTATATCTTYACCAAATCTTTAGTTGAAGCCATATTTCTCAAGCTCCACACTTTGCTTTGGCTTCAGGATGTTGCWATTATGGGGGGGTGTTCCAATGATGTAATTTCAACTCCCAAAGCTCCAGAGTTGTTTGTTGATGGGGRGGAGTTGSAACACCAATCATTGATGACTCATCACACATCTCTTGGGTTCAGTCGGTTGAGAGGTCGACCCTCATCTGGATACAGTCAGTCGGGTGACCAACCAACACACCATACAAGTCGGTCGGGTAATCAACATGCTTGTTAGTCGGACAGTTGACCAGCAGTCGAAGATATTCTAGTGGTGGATCGACCAACCCAACAATCGACTATGATTTGGACAGATAGTCGATCGGGTCGAATCCTATTGAGCCGACTTGACATAGTGGATTTTATGGAGTCAAATCTAACTGTCAACGATTATATGTGGATAATATCTTCTGGATTCTATGAGATTCGATTAGATATTGATACTATAACAAAGGACCCTTTGGGTCATTATCAACATGACAAAAGTGAATTTAGATTGCACAATAGATCATGCAAATAAAGATGTGCAAAATGCATTATGATGTTATGATCACAGTACATTGTGATTAAGTTTTATAACGATGTCTTTAGACGCCACCTATGTTCTTCAAAAAATTTCCCTTATTTGATTCAGTACTTTGTTCTTTGTTTCATGTTGTGTTCTACCTTATTCCCCAACAAATAACCTAATTGGTGAAGATGAAAAAGAGGTGAAAAGGAAGGAACTCACTGGGAAAAATGTTGTTTTAGGTGTTTAAGTTGCTTGAGATTAAGACAAAAACTTGTTTGTACACCTGAGAAGATATGCACATGTTGTTACACTTTCTTGCAAAACAAACTTGATCCTAGTCATCAAAACAAAGCAATAAAACACCCTAGATCTACCATATAAAATCATAAAACAATGAAGGGTTGTATAGTGACCCAAAGTGCCCCCAGAGAGATGATACCTCTATTACCCTAGCTATGTTGGAATCTCCCTTAAGGCAAAAGAGTTGAATTGTCCAAGGTGAAAGAGGGAGCAAAGTCAAAGGAGACACCCAAGGACAAGAGAAAAAGCCTTCAAGGAAGAGATCAAAGTAAACACAAAATATTCCTATAGAGGTGTCAGAGATAACAAAACAAATTATCCCAAAATCATGGAGAAGGAGTTAGAGATAAATATAATGAGAGGTGGAGAGAAGATTCAAAGAGGAGTGGAGGGATATGAATAGGCAAGGAAATGACCCCAAGGTGTAAGTGAATGTTGGAATAATCTTTGGACAAAGCCTTCCATGTGGAGGATGTCACATACTACAAGTTTTTACCATGAACTACGTGCTCAAAGGTTTATACTATAGTTATTTTCCTCAAACAATACACTATGTTTCATAAACCATGACACACAGATGTGTAACGACCTAGGAAAGTCATGTACACTTGGCAACAAGAAATCATTAAGGATTAAGAGTGGTTTGACCTTATGGAACCCTAATTAAGTGCTCCCAAATGGGTTTGAAATGTTGAGGGCCTTAAATGAAGCATCCTAACCAAGTATGGTCCCGATCAGAGGCTTGGATACCAAGACAAAACCCAAATAGTGGACAAGTACCATAAGTGCTCTAGTAGAGTCAACCTGGAGACTAAATGCCAAATAAAAGACATGAGGTGATAGGGGGGCCTACCTAAGTAATAGAAATCCTAGAAAGATTGTCTATCTATGTTAAGTCAAGGTGACTCAAGAGAGAATAATCGAGCACAAAAGATCTTTTGTATAAAGGGAAAGAGGTAATCAAGTCATCATTCAGAATTTCATGTATGGACATGACAAAAAAGTAGGTCACACTATAGTGCCTCTAGGTGGGTAGGCGTATATGAGTACTAAAGTATGAAATCCATATGTTTCATAATGGTCTTTCTATCCTCAATCTTCTACAAAAAAATTGGGGAAATAAAAGCAAATGTGTAAATTGGACACCCTTTTGAATGACAAGAAGAGAATCATGCAATCATAAGTTCTTTACAATCCAAGGACCTAGATCCAATCAAAATCCACACTATCATATGTTCAGTATGACCATGAACAAAGATATCAAACCCATGTGAATGAGGCCTTTTTATAGTCTTTCTGTTCCTTCTATTGTTTTTACATGAAGGATAGGTCCATATTCCAGAATATTCCTAAAATATTTGTGCTTTAGGCATACCATAAGAGATCAAATTTGAAAAAATAAATTGGTGAGTGCTCTTTGATCAAATTTGACCTTATAAAACGAGGAAGAGTTGGTATTGGTCCATTATGGGAGTTGTATCACTTATTACAAACGTGCATGAACATTGTTCTCCATGATAAAGAAAAAGTGATATCTTTCCAAAATTATGGATCATTCCAGCAATTCCACACCAAATAGACCATGTGCCAATGCAATCTAGGAATAAAATTGTTTAGTACATGCAATCCAAAACCCAATTATAATGAAGTGTTTTTGGTGTAGATAGATAGAAAGGTCAAGACACAATACAAGTCAAGCACATGGAGAAAATAAGTGCAAATGATAAGTTACGAAGGAAGCAGATCCTATGTAGATAAGTGGTCAACTTGTGTAGATTATTATCCACCAAGTCCCCAATCCTCAATTCCTAGAATGTAAAGTCCCCAAGTAAGTCCCCCAACCTGTCCCTGACTTGTAAAGCCTCCATGAAGTCCTTAATGCTCGATCTCACAATTGTTCCCAAGTTCTTCACCCTATCTATTGTTCACCTTTTCTATGGATGAGTTGATTTAATGCTTCCCACATTTTTTATCTCAATTTCTAGAAAAGGGAAGAACAATGTGCATTATAGTATCAAAGAAACTTGAGCAAACACTGAAAACAACATGTGCATGAGCATTACAATGGTTAGGATTGAGTCCGGGAAGAGTTGTGGTAATTGAAAACATGGAAGGCCCTAGAATATACATATCATTGAAAGAAATGAACGAGCATTGATTAAAGGTTGTGATCCTAAAGGAGATTGGGGTAAAATGATTGGATGGTTGATAGAGTAGTATGTCTTCATCTAAGAAAAAGATAGTACTTTGTTCAAATAAAGGTCAATACACTGAAATGACAATATTGAAACGCACTGAGAACACATAATCTATTGTAACATGAGTGGATTGGGATTCCGTGTTTGCATGTTACAGTGGATTACACGTACACTTAGTCAGAAGGAGACAAAATTCCACTTAATCAAGTGAACATTAAAAAGTTGTACTAATGTTGTCTCTTTTGCTTTCTACAACTTAGTTGGAACGTTATGCTAATGACCAACAAATTAATAAAGTACTTGTCACACATATATGCACTTTTGCCTTTCCCAATGAATGGTCATGGCTATCACTTATTAAATTTCACCTTGGAAACATGATTGGCTTAGAAATTTGGATAGGGACATTTTTTTTTATTTTTAAGATTTTAGTTTGGTCGGTTGCTTTAAGAATCTTGACTTTCAATTTTTATTTAGTGTGTTTTTTTAATATTTATATTTAGATGATTAAAAAATAAGTGATGAAAATAAACATGGTATTGTGAAAGATATTTTAATTATTTTAATGTTTTTAATAAAAATATTAAAATAAATGTTGTAAATATGGATTTATATTTTAATAGAAATTTTAATTGTAATTTATGTTTAAATAATTTGAGGTAATGTTTAATTGAAATGTTTTTACATATTTTGAAGTTTTTATGTGTAGTTGTGAAAATAAAATTTCTAATATTGATATGGAGTAAATTAGTAGCTCTTAAATTTTAGAGGTTAGAAAATTATACATATCATTTCTTCTTAAAAAGATATTTTGTAAAATAATATGATGATGATTATTAATTTCTAATAAGAAAGAATTTAATATATATATATTTTTTTCTTTTCGATTCTTATTTAATATATATTAAAAAAGAATTGTTTCACGAAGAGAAATCCATAAATAAAGAAAAAAATATTAATTTAACCATCATTCAGGGGCATCTAAGCCATTAAAATCATTCAATGATTGCATCTAGTCTGGACTACACCAACCCTTAATATGGACTGATTTTTTTAGATGTCTCCTCTCTACTACCTAGAATTTTGAACCCTCACTTAAATTTAATAGTTTTTCCAATTTCAATGATTGTTATCGGTGTTTCAACCCTCACTCAGATCATCATTGAATTGGTGGTTCCCTGCGTCTTTCCTAGCATTGACGTAGTTTTTCATTGCAGAAAGTTCTATCATTTTCTCAGACTAGACTTGTTCTCAGCAAAAAGCATACAATTATTACAATGGAATTGATAATTTCTAGATTTTTAGGTAAGCCCACAACCATGGAAACAAAGTTTAGTTTCAAAGAATCTTTACCAGCAAAAAGTTTTGTTTCATTTTCTCTAATATCAGTGCAGATTTATTTAAGTTTGAATTTATTAAGTATTAAATTCTTCCACATGTAAATTTTTTTAGAGTTAACTATATATTAAACACGAAAGGAATTATAAATCTCTCATACTGAAATATAAAATGTATATTTCCATATAATGAACATTGGCCGAGATGTAAATTCTTTTAGAGTCAATTCTATATTAAACACTGAAGGAATTATCACACATCTCTCTTGCGAAAATATAAAAACTTGATGTTCCAGGACTGGCGTCCCCTGGTGGGGTCACATCCTGCGTCCAGGGCCAGGGGGACTCGAGGATGTTTCCCCATGTCCCACAGGGGAGGCAGCGGAGGTGTGACTCACCAAGGTGAGGGCGAGACTCCCAAAGGGGACTCACAGGTGGCAGCCCCTTGAAAGGGGACTGGACGTCCCCCAAAGGACTCCTGGAATTTAATTTTGCCTAGTAAGACTTAAAGAAAAAATTAATTTAAAAAAAAATTAAAAACAAATATATATATATAATTAATTTATGTTATTGTTGAGATTTATCCTTATTATCATTATTTTTTTATTTTTAACATTTTATTTTTATATTTTTTATATTATTATATATGTGAAAATTACACCCGTCCCCATTTCCAAAATCCTAAAAATTTAGGGGTGCCAAAATCCCCCCTTGTCGTCTCCCAGCACCCACATACTCCCAGATTCAGGTCTTGGTGGAACATTGAAAAACATATTTCCATGTAATGGCGATCCTAGAGATCTAAAAGATTTAAGTCAATTGGGTTTGGATGGTTGTGAGGAATGTTGTTGTCCTCCACGGGTTCAATTCCCATAATGATATGAATAAAGAGCATAGAGGTGAATAACAAGGTAACTACTAGCTAGGAAAAGAAAAAAATTTCTTTAAGAATCAACTCCTTATTGAAATATAAAAAACATATTTTCCATGTAAATGAAGGATTTCTAAAAAGTAGAATTTTTTTAATTCAATTAGTTTAGCTATTATGAGTAATGATTGTTATTCTCTCCATTCCAGTTGAATTCCCATAATAATATGAATAAAACTCATAAATTAAACAACAAAGTATCTACTATTTCAAAGAAAAAATTTGTTTAAAATTTTGTTTTAAGTTAATTTTATATTAAACACAGAAGAAATTATACATCTCATACTGAAATATCTATGTCAATGCAATATCTCTGTCAATAGTTATAGTCGTCATTCTCACCTATCAGGGAAGGCAGGTGGAGATTTTTGTGCACAGTGGTGAGGGTGTTGTAACTATCAATCTTGGCCTTATTGATCCATGCAATGAGGATGGTGAGCTCGTAGCCCAAGATGAGCTTTCATTTTCTATGTAGACAATTCTTTTACGCCACTCTTTCCATACAGACATTTCTTTTACGACACTCTTTCCATATGCACATGTCTTTGTCAAGTCAAAGCACTTTATGAAGCTCAGGTTCATCACTTTATCAAGATAAGGTTCTTCCATGAATAATGGTACTAATAAATTTCAAGCTTTCCATGGATTGAAACTTTAAAAGACAACCTAAAGATGTTCTAACCATGTGATAAACTTATAAGATTAAATGATATAGCCATTTGTCTAAGTTCTAGACTAGGTCCATACTCTTCCCATTGTTCCTTGTAAATAGTCATTGGATGTAATATCAATGAAGCAACAATAACGTTTTGCACTTGGTTAAAGATGGTTTTGTTAATTATGTTGATAGGCTTCCCCTTGTTAAGGTGGTCTGGAAAATCAATTTTTTTAGAGTGAGAATTCTAATTTTATGATTAGGAATTAAATATGTTGATATATTCTTTTTGTCTTTTCTAAATCATTGCATAGGATTTTGTATATTAATTTTTCATTTATGAATTAGTAAATGCATGTATTTGTGAATTTACTTTTATATTTTACTTAATAAGGTGCATGAAATTATTGAGTTTATTAAATTAGTGTTTCACATTTATTGTTTTACTATTATCTAATTATCAAGTTGCGTTATCAAATGGCACCTTGGCCATTAAACACTTGGGATTTTCCAAATGCTAGCTTGACTTTTCGTCTTTAGATGGAGGCAGTGGGTCGATCAAAGAGAGGACTCCAAGACCATTGGATTCTACTTCTATGGTTATTAATGGGCCTTTTGTGTCTATGGAGGACTATGAACCGCAACCAAACAAAGTGATAGGCGTGGTTCCCCTGAACTATTCCACAAGCAATGGAATTATCAACATTGGTGTTGATCATCTATGCAAATATTTTTACAAGTTGTCTCTTTCAACATTTCATCCATATATAGATTAATTTAGGTTGTGAAGTGTTATTGTTTCGGGTTGTGAAGTTTGTGAAGGAGCAATGAGGCAAGTATAGGAAGCATCCATAGGATTGGCTGCTAAGATTTTCAAAGTTATAAAAAATAAAAAATTAAATGTGAATCAGTGGCATGATAGAGAAATCATTGATTATGGATTCAAGAGTGTTGAGGCTAGTTTTTGTACAGCGACAACAATCTTCTTTAAATATGTCTATTGTAAAATTATAAGCAAAATGAGAAAAAGGTAAAGGGTTGGTCACTTTATCAATGCATTAGTAGTTCATATAAACTACTAATAGAAATTTGTACAACCTTTCAATTTAGATAACAAAAGTTCTATGCCTTTAGAATTTTAGATTTTGAAGCGAAAGCCGTTCAAAGGTAAAATCGCATTTTGTTTCTAAATATTGGTTTTATTGAATAGACACGGATGCAAGGTACATAGACCAAATATAAATCAAGATAGCAACCACAATTCTCACACAAAACACGCACATTTTTATTGATCAAGTAAAGGGATACATATACATAAGATGCATCACTAACTTCCTAGAAACTAGATCCGAAGAGCGTGGTTGATTAGATAAAAATAGCTAATCTAGAAGTTCTCAATTATTATCTAACAAACCAAATCTAAAGTAAGCATATAAATATTAATAGCCTCATATTCTTTACATTACAAAATAACAATATTGAAAATACCACATAAAAATATTTTTGAACTTCGATCTATGTCTGGTATGGTTTCATCTACATTTCTATCCACTTTGAAATATCATAAACTATTCTCTTTCTCAACCATCAATTTCAAGCTACCACTCGATCCATTTAAGATACAATTACTTATAACCATCAATGATGTATTTGGCAGGATCGTGATTCTTATTCTACTGAAAAATACTCTCGATACTTAATCACTCTATGAACATACTTCTATTTGTCAAATACACAACGAACTATGTATTTCTTAGTTATATAGGAAAGAAGTCTAGATATTGAATGTATCCAGATGATCAAGAGGGGTGGTCACAAGTTCATGGCCAAAACGTGTACACCATGCAATAGGAGCCTTACACTTGAAATAATGCGTTCTTAGGAAGATTTCTGCGTTCCTAAAGCCTTAGGTTTGGAGGGGGAAGAACCTCCATGAAGATTATTTTCCACTTACTAACGTTTTAGTGGCAAGAACACATCTGGCGTGTTCTTGCCACTCTTTATCATTCCCTCTTGATATTTGCTGAAAGAGGGTCGCGGCGCAATTGTAGTTGTGTGCACAAACCGTTGCTCACATTTCTCTTATTGAGTGGGTGAGGGATCTAGAGAGGGAGGATCTTGTCCAGGTATGTTTAATTTATCATATTTTAACTCAATTTAGTCTTCCAATTTATTTTTTTGCTTCCAAGAATCAAAATTTTTAAAAAAAAATTGTAATTTTGTATTTTAATTAAAGAAACAACCTAATTTAGATGCCATGGATTTTAAATTGCACAATATATAATGTCAATAGATCAGAAAATGTAAACACACCTAGAAGAAGATCAAAACCCCAACCCACCACAACCACCTAATGTAAACACTCAAATTGATGAGGGGTTGGTATATTAAGAAACCTTGAGGAACAATTAAGGGACACTAGAGAGCGTAGTAGAGTCTCCTTGGCCACTTCTTTGGACATTATTACTAAGTCCATTGCAAGTGCCCAAGAGAAATTGACCTCTATTTTTTATTATAGAGAAATAATGTATGAGTACTACAACAATGGTTTGGACAGAAACCAAGTGAAAGAGATGGGCATTTCAAAACCACAAATATTGTCTATTTTTTGGATCCTATAACTGGACAAGAACTATCATTGAACAAGAAACACATCTCCGACTTGGTATTTGCATCGATCAATGGATTAGTCAAAATTGGATGGATAGGTGGTATATAGTTTTGGAATGAACCTCCCTGCAATAAAATGGAGGTTCCCTTATGAGAAAATTATGGGCTGAATTTATTGTGGAGAAGCTTGTAACTGACATTGGATAATTCTGATCTAGGGTCATGGGGTGAGAGCATACCGGATACAGCCCAGTGTTGGGTCCTTGTCCCCAGACGAGCTTGAACACCCTACCATCCTCTGCAAAAGACTTGCAACAACCTAAATCTATTCATTTCTCCATTCAGTGACCCTAGTAACCTGATGAGCATTTTGCACTATCGCAGAGGTGCCTTACGGTGACATTGATGGGGTTGGATGACCAACATGCTGGAAAATTCTGGTAGCCGAGGACCCATGGACTGGGTGTCCATGTGAACTTCAGCACTTTCGAGTTCGAACAAATATGTATAGACTGAGCCGGTGAGCATAATATCAATCTGGAGGAGGTTAATAATACTTAACCTCTTACTCGTGTTTCATGGTTCATATTTATTTTTGTATTATGTCTATTTGCTCCAAATGTTGTTTGTATGTTGTTTCGCGATTGTTATGTCATAAATAGACCCTCTAAATGTGGGATAGAAATTACTAAGCTAGTATGAGTTACAACAATAGAGGGTTCCGCTATTCTTTGAATTTCTCCATTCGGATCGTGGTGGTGTGGACTGGCGTTCTCTCCCTAGATCACCACAGATCTAGAACAAAACTACCTGAGAACATAGGTTTTAGATATTGGGAGATTTACTAACTACTAAAGGGATTGGGTATACCATTTTAAATGTCTTCCTCTATGTAGCCATCCTAGCTCGGGACCAAGCATGTGATGAACCTACCATCATAACCATCCAAAGTGATAGCAATATGTTAAACCTAACTGTATGTGATCGAGGAATCATGCAATAAAACACAACAAGATTTATAGGAAGAATGGCAATTGTAACAGATGTGAAAGAGATTTTGTATGACCTTGATTACAAACTCACGTCATATTCTACACTTCCATTCAAAATTAGAGCATGGAATGGGCCAACCTTAGAATCATGCCGACAAGGCACCAGGAGCCTCTAACCAAGCCTGATTCCAAGCCGTCAACTTAGCACTTCTCCTTAGGCTCCTCTCAGCATAGGCAGGAGGGTTCGGGAATGATTACTAAATCTGAAAGTGTGTTGGTCAAAGTGTTTGGATGCCTCGGAGTTTATCCTTCTAGAAGTATCGATAAGATGCTCATTTTTCTCACGTGTAAGCATTCGCACCCTGCCTATAGAGCAAAATGAGAACCTCTCGCAACCTAGCTATAGTTCAACCTACGAGAATCAGGCATTATCGCACCCTATCTATAATGCAGCATGTGAACTTCCTTGTTTATAGGGTTTTTACAAAGCAAAATGCAACTTCTTTCGGAACAAACGCTTTTCCTTCTCTCTTGGGAACTCAAACCGCCCCTCTAAAGAGAGCATATGGGTTATCATTAACGATCGCATTCTCGCACTCTAGCTATAATGCAGCCTGCGAACTTCCTTGTTTATAGGGTTTTTACAAAGGAAAATGCAACTTCTTTTCTCAGGAAAAGTTCTTCTCCCTTCTCTCTTCAGGAACTCAAGCCACTAACCCCTCTAAAGGAAACATATAGGTTGACATCATTAACGATCATAGGGATGACTAAAATAATGTGTAACAACCTCACACTTAGGTATGTGTCACATATGATAAATTCACCTTAGTCATTTCTTTATTTTATAGCATACTCAAATTTTTAATGTTCTCGTGTTTCTACATGATTGGGAGTAGGCGATGTCCTGGAATGCCCATCAAGGATGGACAAGTCACATGCGTCACATGTATGATGTTTAGAGTTAAATATCATATAATTCTGAAATTGCTTTTGTTTATGTTTTTTAATTTTACTAGTTGGTACTAATAGTTCAATTCTATTAATATGTATGTAGGTTGTAGATATATTTGTTGGCTATAGTACTTTCTCACTCCCTAGGCACCTGGGCGTTGCTTATGGGTTACCTTTTTCTAGGCATTGGAAGCTACAATCATTGGTATATCCTGTGGCTGACCATCGTAGCCCACCCCCAACATTCTATCTGCCCCATCAACCGAGACTTCCACAGTAGAGGTTGTCTCGGAGCAAGTTGTAAAACCTAGTGTTCCAACTACCAGTGAATCTCCATCGAGGCCTGCGATATTTACGGTGAGATAATGCATTGATGATAATTTTTTTATGTTTCATGAATTTAATTTTATGCATATGGGTTTAACTACAAGACAAACTATGGGTAGCAGGAAAGCTAACTGTGGTTCCACATTGAACCTATTCCATAAGCAATTGTTATCAACATTGGTGATCATCCATGTATCCGTTTTTACAAGTTGTCTTTCAACATTTCATCATGTAGATTAATTTAGGTTGTGAAGTGTTATTGTTTCAGGTTGTGAAGTTTTTGAAGGAGCAACGAGACGAGTATAGGAAGCATCCATAGGATTGGCTGCTAAGATTTTCAAAGTTATAAAAAAATCGAAATTAAAATATGAATCAAGTGGCATGACAGAGAAATCATTGATTCTAGATTCATGAGTGTTGAGGTCGGTTTTTGTATGCAATGACAACCAATCTTATTTAAATGGTACTGTAAAATTATACCCAAAATGAGAAAAAAATGAGGTTGGTCTTATCAATGCATATGACAGTTCATATAAACTACTAATAGAAATTTGTACAACCTTTCAATTTTCTAGAACAGAATTTGCATGCCTTTAGAATTTTAGATTTTGAACTAGCCAAATTCAAGGTAAATCACATTTTGTTTCACAAATAATGGTTTTGTGAATAGACACAGATACAAGGTACATAGACCAAATATAAATCAAGATAGCAGCCACAATTCTCACACAAAACACGCACATTTTTATTGATCAAGTAAAGGGATACATATATAAGATACATCACTGACTTCTAGAAACTAGATCTGAAGAAAGTGGATTTGATTAGCTAAAAATAGCTAATCCAGAAGTTCTCAATTATTATCTAACAAACCAAATCTAAAGTAAGCATTAATTCTAATAGCCTTCCTTAATGCTTACATTACAAATAACAATATTGAAATCACATAAAAATATTTTTGAACTTCTATCTCTGTCTGGTCTGGTTTCATCTGCATTTGTACCCACTCTGAAATATCTTAAACTATTCTCTTTCTCAAACATCAATTTCAAGCTACCAATCGATCCATTTAAGATACAATTGTTTCTAACCAACAATGTTGTATTTGTAGGATCGACGATTCTTGACTACCCTGAAAAAATAGTCTCGATACTGAATCACTCTACGAACATACTTCTATTTGTCAAATACATAATGAACTATGTATTTTTTAGTTATATAGGAAAAAAGTCTAGATATTGAATGTATCGAATGGTCAAGGGTAAGTGCAAGAAGTTCATGGCCAAAAAAGTGGCACGCCATGCAATAGGAACACACACTCGAAAGAATGTGTGTGCGTTCTTAGGAACACACACACATTCCTAAAGCCTTAGGTTTGGAGGGGGGAAAACCTCCATGAGGCGTGCCACATAGGTTTAGTGGCAAGAACACATGTGTGTTCTTGCCACTCGTGCATGTTCCTACTGATATTTTTTGAAAGAGGTCGCGAGCACAATTTGTGGTCATTGTGCACAAACTGTGCTCACGTTTCTACTCTTATTGAGTGAATTGAGGATCTAGAGAGGGAGGATCTTGTCCAGGTATGTTTAATTTATCATATTTTAACTCAATTTAGTCTTCCGATTTATTTTTTTGCTTCCAAGAATCAAAATAAAAAAAAAAAAAATTGTAATTTTGTATTTTAATTAAAAAACCAACCTAATTTAGATGCCATGGATTTTAAATTGCACAACATATAATATAATGAATCCCTGAGAAAATGTAAACCACTTAAAAGAAAACAAAGAAGATCGAAACCCCAACTCACCACAACCACCTAATGTAAACACTCAAATTGATGAGGGGTTGGCTATATTAACAACTCTTGAGGAACAATTAAGGGGCACTAGAGAGCCTAGCAGAGTCTCCTTGGCCACTTCTTTGGAAATTATTGTGAATTTCGTTGCATGTGCCCAAATAAAATTGACCTTTATTTCTGATTATCGGTAAATAATGTATGAGTACTACAACATTGGTTTGGACAGAAACCAAGTGAAAGAGCTGAGCATTTCAAAACCACAAATATTGTCTATTTTTAGGGATCCTAGAACTGGACAAGAACTACCATTGAACAAGAAACACATCTCCATTGACTGGTGCATCCATCCCAGATTAGTCAAAATTTGATGGATAGGTGGTATATGGTTTTTGATAAACCTCCCTGCAATAAAATGGAGGTTCCCTTATATTTTATGAGAAAATTATGGGTTGATTTTATTGTGGGCAAGCATGTCAACTACTTTGACATTGGATAATTCCAGTCTAGGGTCCACATAGGACCGAGAGCATGCCATACACAACCCCATGTTAGGTCCTCATCCCCCCAGATGAAGGCTTGAACCCCCTACCCAACATCCTCCTATTGCAAAGAGATGCAACAGGAAAATCTATTCATTTCATCATCGAATTGTAGCCTAATGCAACATAGTAGCTTTGTTGCACTATCTGGGCAGGAGGTGCCTGTCGATGACATTGATAGAGGGGTTGGACATTTAACATGCATGTAAGATTACAGTGAGGAGAGGACACATGGACATAGCAGTCATCCATGTGAACCTCACATATGCTCGAGATGCAGGTAAATATGTTGTGGGCCTATAGAGCCCAGTGGAGCGCATATCTTCATGGAGGAGGTTAATATCATAACCCTCTTTATGTTCTTCATCGTTATATGTTTATTTTGTATTATGTATATTTATATCGATATTTAATTGTATATTTTTTTTCAGTTGTTATGTCCTAGAAATAGACCCTCTACGTCAATGGATGCATCAATGCCTAGCCCAAACACAGATGCAACAATAGAGGTTGCTTGTTCATTGGGTGCACCTCACACTTAGGTATGTGTCACATATGATAAATTCACCTTAGTCATTTCTTTATTTTATAGCATACTCAAATTTTTAATGTTCTCGTGTTTCTACAGGATTTGGGAGTAGGCGATGTCGTGGAATGCCCATCTAGGATGGACAAGTCACATGCGTCACATGTATGATGTTTAGAGTTAAATATCATATAATTTTGAAATTGTTTTTGTTTATGTTTTTGAATTTTACTAGTTGGTACTAATATTTCAATTCTATTAATATGTATGTAGGTTGTAGATATATTTGTTGGCTATAGTAATTTTTCACTCCCTAAGAACCTCGGCGTTGCTTCTGGGTTATCTTTTTCTAGGCGTAGGGAGCTACAATCATTGGTACATCATGTGGCTGACCATCGCATCCCACCCCCAACATTCTATCTGCCCCATCGATCAAGACTTCCACAGTAGAGGTTGTCTCGGAGCAAGTTGTAAAACCTATTGCTCCAACTACCAGTGAATCTCCATCGAGGCCTGCTATATTTACGGTGAGATAATGCATTGATGATAATTTTTTTTATGTTTCATGAATTTGATTTTACACATATTTGTTTAATTTTCTTGACTTGATTCTTGTAACTAATGTAGGGTGGCATCACAAAGAGACTGGGGTCGCAGAGGAGGGTAACACCCTCATGAATGACAGTATGATATGAGGTGAGTTTTCTTAGGTTAAATTACAAAGTATCATTTTGCATGTTTATTAATTCATTGAGGAAAAACACTTATAACAATGTTTATTATTTGTGCATTCTCCAAAGCGTCAAAGCACACCTAGGCCTAGAACCTCTTGAGGTGATTCCTCAAGCAAGAGAATAAATATTTATTTCTAGGATGCTCATGAGGGTGGCGAGGGTGGAAGTGGTCAATGATTGACCAACAACTGTCATTTTATATCTAGGCCACGATATGGATGTTTTTTTTATGTTAGGGAACTTGTTGTCACTTTGTATATTGGCCACGAGTTGCCATTTTGTAAAAAATGGCACGTTTTTTATGAATCTCATTGTTTCTGCATTTTATGTTGATGGATGTATGAATTTCGTGTGTATTAATCCCTTGATTTTTTCTAAAGTGATTATATATACTTACGTTACACATTAACAAATGTCTTATGGTGGAAAATATTGTTAAGTGCTAAATCCATAACCAATTAATGCTTCTCAAGTAGCATTGCTTGCTAATCAACCATGTATCTCTACATCATTCCTTCTGAATTATTTGCATGAATGTTGTGGATATCCATATTCTAACTCACAACCAACAATGCATGGAATACCTCTTGAATTATCTCCATCTAAATCCAATGACAATCCACATTCAAATAGTGGTCACTTGAAAATATTGTGACCTAAAAAATGGCATATTACAATAATCGAAATAATTTTTATCATTTATCTTCTACATAATTTGAAATCACTTAACAATCTCAGCTCAATGTTATGTCAAATTAACCTCCATAAGTAGTACTATAATTACTCAATTATGAAGATGACATAAGCGAAAATTCAATTATGCAAGTACACAACATTTAGACAACCCAAACACTTCATATATATTTAGAATATGAAGTACATGCACCTACCAATATCTTATCAGGGGTTGTTAGAAGTCGGACTCTTCAAACCCTAGAGATGGAAACCATAAGATGACATTATCCAATATCTCACTCCATTAGAGATCATCAACAATGTATCATACACAATGGTAAGTCATTTTTGGAACCTACATTTGTATCCCACACTTGTACAAGATCAACTCCCTCTATCTTCTCGATAACAAGCACATTAGGTAGCACTAGGGTTTTAAAATGACACAAAACCCTAACTTCTTCTCTTACTAGAACTACATGATAAAAGTATTTATTTCCTCCTGTAGATATAAGCCCTAGTATTCCTAGTCTCCTTAGGACAAAACCTTCACCCTAGTATTCCCTTGACATTCCTTTGAGAATCCTAGTTGTTAGTTTCTTAGTTGATTCAATCCATAATTTGAACAATTTCTAGGGAACACACATTATTCCCCTTTTTCTATGCATGACATATATAAAATCATTTGATTTATTTGTAACCCATAATAAATGCCAAAAAGACTAGTCAATGAATCATTAATGCACTCATATTTGTTTATCTTGTGTAGTGGGTATATGTAAATTTTGTTAAACCTATCAATTATTAATAACATTTATTCAGTCTTCCATGATGTCCACTATACTTATTGATTTTGATCAATAGAATGAGAGAGTGCACATGGAAACTAGATCTTAGAATAGGTATCATTTTCCACCTACAAATAAAGGTTTTGAGGTTACATTTCTTGACACACCATAGAAAGTAATTCTATGCTACCAAAATTTCTCTAGGGAGATTTGAAACCATTATTATTTTCCCTTCACCATCTATGAGAGTTTATTTCACACTCATACCCGATTTTTGGGTTAGATCACACAAGGAGACAAAGGACCCTCCCAAACCCAATCCCACAAATCTTTTGATGCAATGCCATTGTCATGCATTTCCAAATCATTCCATGACATGCCATTTCCATTCCATTGTTATTTCCATGCCACTACCATGCCTTGCAATTGTATGCCATTGCCATGACTTTCCAATCCATGCCATGCCATGTAATTGTCATGCCTTTCCATTTCCATGTCATTTCCATGCCTTGTCATGCCATGCCATTCTCGTGCCATTGCCAAA
>SNQJ01S0047584.1:84906-110515 GCA_010110895.2 Picea sitchensis | reverse complement strand
ATAGAAATGGATGGAAAATCCATTGATACTAATAAATTTATTTATCCCCATTGCCAAATACTATAGATTTGTTTTCAATATCTTTATAAATTTTTGTAATTGTATGGAACATTACAGAGTATGGTGTTTTTCTTGGGAAGCCTGCCTAGCAATTTTTAATATGATTGAAATATATTCTCATGCATAAATATTTCATTCTTAATCATTTTGATATTTTTTTCTTAAAACAAAGGATGGAGACTAAAAAACTAGTGATTTCCAGGCATGTGTAATGATTTCCCATACCTATATATGTTAGAGGAAAATACAATTGAACTTAAAGGGAAGAGGTTTATGATGCTTCCCATAGGATATAATGCTTGCCATAGGATATCAAAAGATAAATGGGTTTATGAGCCAATTACATGGAAGGAAAGATATCAAGTTGGATCCTAAGATTGTCCTTTAAGAAAGAAATTTCAAAAAAACATGTCTAAGTCTCGTTATCATGTCTTTTAATGTACATTTTCCTCTTCTCTAGCACTAGTCGATGAGATCCAAATCTGGAATAATTTCCTATTCCATTTCCTTACTTAGATCCATTAGAAATACAACTTTCTTTTTAATTTGTCTAACATTGGACAAGGTTTAATATATTAACAAGGACCTTCCCTTCATCTAGTAGTTCGTCCTTGAATTTTGTTTGGGACTCCCAATACTATTGTTTCCTCTGCATGTTCTTAGGTGTATAAATCTTAAATATTCTCATGAATATGACTACAAATAAGTCTTCAAAGAGATTGAAAAACTATATTGGATTATTACCTCATCTAGTAGATCCAATTCCTATGGGTCTGAGAGAGTGCATATTCCTCTAGACAAATCTTTGTCATATATACTAATTTGATTCCCTTTTTTCCAAATGATACTTTGAAAAAATTGCATGTCATTATTTCTCATCTTCGTGTCTTGTCAAAACACTATTTTCATACTATGATTGTGAATTAACATCGTTAATCCATCTTGCTTCATTATAGTTTCTAACTCCTTTTAGATACATATCTTCACATTAAGGGTTTCAATACGTCAATTGAAGGAAAACATAATAATTTAATGGATCACTAGATATTCATGAGGTAGAGATATGAAAAGTATCAGATAGGAGTTTATTTTAGGGTTTTCTATGGCTAAGTGGCAAATTTGACAGTGTAGTGAGCCGTCGAAAGCTTTGACTTTCGGCAACTAAAGGCCAAAACGCAAGACCAATGAACCGTTGAATGTGTTGAAGAGTCCAGAATTTAATTCTTTCTACCTAGATCACATTTTTCGAGTTCTAGAACATGTGGGAATGGTATCAAATTAAATATAATAATTATCAAAAGTTAAATCATCCTCCTCATTAAGTTTTGAAGACATATGGCGAAAGAAGGAAGCCAAATGCCATTTCTATTTTTGACAGAAATCGCCCAACTATCAAACAAAGATCTTGAACTCCAGGATCTTCACCTACAGACTGCCAAGTAATGCTAAGAGGGTAAATTCGACCTACAATGATCTTACTTGTCATATCCATTTTTTATTATATTCAGTTTTAGTTATTTTCAAATCCATTTTTATAGGATCTTGAAATTGTGAAAAGTGGATAAACCATAAAATATTTCTAAGGAGTTAAAATAAACCATAAAATCTGATTTAAGGAGTGAAAATAAACCATAAAATAGTTCAATACCACCAAATTACTAAATCACACACAAAAAAATTAAGTATTGACCTTCAAAATCTCAGCAACGTAGAGTCTGATCAATTCAATGTTTCTCTTCTTGAAAGAGAATTGAAATCAAGATTTCATAAAAAAAATAGAACACCTGAATGATTGTTGCAACTGTATAAAATGATTGTCGCAACTATAGAAAATTCGTCGTAACTGGGATATATATAGGATTGATTTCGTCGGTCTTCCAATGAATTCGGTCAAATTGGCCAAACAATAAGTCAATGACCGTTTGATTATCACCCATGCCATAGTTGGTCATTATAATGACTAAAGTTGGAATGTTGGTCACTAGAAAAACCAATGCAGAATGTTGGTCGCTAGAGCGACGAACAGTTGGACCCCGAAAAAAAAAACCGTAAATTTAGCCCCAAAAAAAGCAAAAAAATTATGATGAAATTTTAAACCGTCTTAATATTTCATCATAATTTCCGCCCAATGTAGTAGTGATATCATTGATGAAGATACCAAACTCATGCAACTAGATATTACGCTAAGCAACTGCGCACTAGACTAGTACATGAGTCTAGACACAAACAGTGCCCCTGGGACGACCAAGACACTAACAGACATTAAGAAGTTATTGATTAATGATTTCCAAAAGCTGAGTTCAGAGGATCAGTACATGAACAATATGATTGAAATAAGATAGAAACCAGGAGAGTTTGTATGGGATATTGACTAGAGATTTAAGCTACTGAAGGGAAAGTTGAAATACCTCATTACCGATATGCAACATCGACACTTGTTTGTCAATTCACTACTCCCACACTTAAAATACCCTTTACGACAACAGAAATTTCAAACACAAGAAAAGGCTCTATAGGAAACCTTACAACTGGAGGAAAACCAGTACCAATAGACAGACCCAGCTATCGAAGAAATGAAGGAGGATTTGAAGAATCTCATGTTCTAGCTGAACCAGAATAAGAACAAGGACAAATGAGAAGTCGTTTGGTGTACCACGTGCAGGATGAAGGAAACGAATGTCCAACGTTCGTGAAGAATATGGCAACAGGAATGTCAAATCCATTACCAACGGGAGGATTATGGTGCGAAATATGTAAGAAACCAGGTCACATCCCTTATGATTGCACGATGATGCAGAAATACCAGACAGTTCCAAAGAGTTCATATTGCACCTTTTGCAAGTCAATGGGCCACAACGATAAAGATTGCAGAGATATGGAGATGATGCGAGAAAGGACATCAGATGCATATAGGGTATAGGTTGAAATGATGATTGGGAAAGTAGTGCCACATATCAATAAATCCCCAATGTCATACAACATTGTGCAACAACAATATAATACTACGCAACAACCATACTATAACACATAGTCGTAGTACAGCCTAGCACAACCCCAGTACAATACTGCACAGTATAATCAGGCGCCTAAGAATAATGCATTGAGAGGTGATCAAGAAGGCTACAGAGGAGGAGGACGACCCAGACGAGGTAGAGGACCAGTCACATGTCACAATTGTCAGCAACCAGGACACTATGCAAGGGAATGCCCGCTTCCACCTGCAACTTGTATGCATTGTCGTGCATCAAACCACGATACAGAGGAATGTCCAACACTACTAGTGAAGATTCAGGAAAAGAGAAAACAAAACAATTAGAATGTTCAGTGGATTTCAGACGAAGCAAGGGATGAAGGACGAAATATCAACTTAGTTACTCACGGAGGATCTAGAACAGGCACTGACACAGTTCAACAGGAACCAACATAGAACCAATGGGTAAATAAGAACACTGAACCAAGAAATAAGTTTGACGTGCAAAAGGAAAAGGAGACCTTTAGGGAGGCCTGACAAGAATTCCAAAAGGAGGACACAACGTCGACTTCAACTATGCAGCCACACAAGGAAGCACCAGAATATGAGATGCCTCCATCATTGGATCATACCAATGAAATGGAACCCACAGGACAAGTAAGTACAATCAAAGGATTTTTGCAATTATATGTAAAAGTATTAAATGATCCATCATCTATGAAAATATTGCAAAACATCTTAGAAAAGTGTAGCAGCAAGATGAAAGGAAAGCTAGAACCTATAATAGTTAATCACCTACACACAAAAAGAAGAACAAGTAGGTAATTTAGATTGAATGCTAACATTGGGGATTTCAATATGGGAGACATTATACGAGATCTAGGATCCGAAGTGAATTTATTACCAAAGAAGACATGGAAATGCATGGGAGAGCCCACATTAGGATACTCACTTGTTCAATTGAAACTAGCAAACCAACACAGAGTCCTACCAATAGGTAGACTAAAAGGAGTGACATTAGATCTTGATGGAGTGCGCACTAAAGTAGATTTAGAAGTCATTGAAATAGTGGATGGAACAACACCTTACCTGACATTGCTTGGTCTGGATTAGGAATTTGACAACCAGGCCATAATCAATTTGAAGACTAGGAAAATGGCATTTGAGTTTGGATAATATAGGGTCATCGCACTATTAGACCCATCAGAAGGGGAGAGGTTGGTAGAACCTACTTGCCTAGACTTAGAGGAAATCGATCAACTGTACAGAACAAATGTGCATGATGATGATTACATAAACCCAACTATACATGGGGTACTCAATTGGTGGAGATTAATTCATGCACAAAATACTCAGACACCGGTTTAGATAACTAGCAGCAAAGGCTACACGAAGTATCCACGCAAAGATGTGCAAGAATAGACCATGCAGTAAGATGGATAGGCACAAAAATCAAATAACCACCCAACTTCCTTGGAATAAATGATTTGAAAACATTCTTGACACAGTACGAAGACCATGTTAGAGAACCAGAGACTGTTAGTACTTGACTTAGCACTAAAGGGAACACTGGCAAGATGGTGGAGCACACACAAAGAGACAATCACAGACTGGTAGCAATGCAAGTGGTTACTGTGCATAAGGTTCGGCATAGAACAAAAAAACAACAAACAACAAAAATACGAAGGATACAGAGCACCAACAAAACACTTGGAGGTGTGTAGAACGCTATGGAAAATAACACCACCATAGGAATGGCCTCATCACTTCATACATACTCTATAAGGCATACCAGCGAACTGGTATACGGACCAGGAATTGCACAAAGGAACTATGACATGGACGACATTGTGACAAAATTTCATAGTGACTTTTTCATTCGAGCATGAGAACCCCAACACAGATGCATCCATTAAATAGACCAGAGGATTAATATTCCTAAAATAATCAGAAATAGAATATATCATAGAAGAGCAACAACGGAATAAATAGATAGTAAAGAAACTGTTGTCATGTTACCATGTACAGGAGGAAGCACCAGACGACGACGATCCATGCGATATTCAGATCAAAGAAGTAGAAGGAGAAAGATATGCGGAGGGACCGACCATTGAATCATAAGTCATTGCTGCTCCAATCAAGGTAAATAAAGTTAACATCAGGACAAGTGAGCAACCCAAAATGGCCAACATTGGAGATTACTAGGATGAGCAAACAATATAAAGTATCACAGAGTTATTACATGAATAGAGTGACCTCTTTCCCACAACATTCATATAGATGAAGAGTATAGTACCACTCAGACCTGAAGCAAGACCTATTATACAATGAACCTACAGACTGAACCCCATATATAAATAGAAATTTAAAGGTGATATCGACAGGATGCTCGAAGTCGGCATCATAGAACTGGTTGAGGAGTTAGAATGGATAATCTCGATGGTAGTACAAGACAAGAAACAAGGAAGAGGTATCAGGATATGCGTCGACTTGAGTAATTTGAACGATGCATGCCTACATGACCCATTCCCTACATCGTTCACAGATGAAGTGTTAGAGAACATGGGAGGACATGAAGATTACTCATTCACTTATGGATTCTTGGGCTACCATCAAATTAAGATAGCACAGGAGGAAAGACACAAGACCACGTTTGCGATAGAATGGGGATATTATCAGTACACAGTCATGTCGTTTGGATTGAAGAATGCACCAACAATATTCTCCATAGTAGAAATTGTTGCATTTAAGGAATTCATCCATCAATTTCTTGAAGTATACCTGGATGATCGGACAGTCTACAGCCTGTTGAAAAACCATGTGGAAATTTTATGGAGGATGTTAGAAAGATGCAGACAGTTCCAGATATCACTGAATATCAAGAAATTCATATTTGGAACACCGTTTGGGATACTATTGGGCCACATAGTATGCAAAACAAGGTTTATTAGTATATGCAACAAAGATCGCAGTCATTGTTAACTTGCCAGCACCAAAAACAGTCTATCAACTAAGAGCAACGTTAGGACACACACGATACTATAGGAAATTCATCAAAGGATATGCACAGATAACAACACCAATGGGAAAGCTTCTAAGGAAGGATACAAAGTTTCGGTAGAATGATGAGCGTCAACACAGTCTGGATACCTTGAAGGAAAAAAAGGTTACCACGTTGATATTAGTATTTCCAGAATGGGAAGAGACATTCCATGTGCATGTAGATGCATTAGTGATAGAAATCAGATATAGCTTGGCGTAGCTAGGAATAGGAGACTTGGATCACCCAATAGTGTTCGAAGGAAAAAGTTATTAGACTCAAAACATAACTATAACACGACTGAAAGAGAAGGCCTAGCCATGGTCTATGCACTGCAGAAATTCAAACATTACTTATTGGGAAAGCACTTTAAAATGTTCACAGATCACTTAGCCTTTAAATACCTCGTCAAAAATCCAGTGGTTGGGGGGAGAATTTGTCGATGGCCACTACTATTCCAAGAATTCGACTTTGAAGTAATAGTTAAACGAGGGAAATTGAATGCAGGACCTGACCACCTTTCGAGGGTCACAAATGGAGAAGAACCTACGAATTTAGAAGAAAAATTTCCAAATGCACAATTATTCTCAGTACAGATTGTTGATGAATAGTTCACAGATATCATTCAGTACTTGAGTAAAGGTATTGCGCCACAATACTATAACACCATGCAGAAGAAAAACCTGGTAGTCTATGCTGACGACTATCAATTGATTGTTGGACAATTATATAAAATGGGATTAGATAGCATCTTGTGAAGATACACGTTAGAGAATGAAATCCCAAGAGTCTTAGAAGATGCCCACGATGGTATATCAGGAGGGAATTATGCGGTTAAATGTACCGCGAAGAAGGTATTGCATGCAAGACTATGGTGGCCAACGATTCACAAAGACTCAAAGGAGTATTGTCAAAGATGTGATGTTTGTCACAGGGTAGGAAAACCCAACAGAAGGATGAGATTCCATTATGACCATAAGTAACATTAAAGGAATTTGACAAGTGGGCAATAGACTTCGTGGGACCAATCAAACCACCGAAAAAAATAATAGGGGCTAGGTACATTATCATTGCGATGGAATATTTAACAAGACGGGTGGAAGTTGCACCAGTAAAAGGTTGTAGTGCAGAAAAAACAACACACTTTTTTATTTGAACAAATAATCACTCGATTCGGGTACCCAAGAGTTTTGATGAGAGGCCAAGGAATGCACTTCATAAACAACACCATCTACGTGATGACTGAAGAGTTTTATGTTCATCATCAGAAGAGCACACCGTATCATCCACGGGCAAATGGAAGAGTGGAAGCCTTCAACAAGATTATGGAGAACACACTGACAAAGATTTGCAATGTCAATAGAGACGACTGGGACCTCAAAGTACCAGCAATATTATGGGAATATAGAACTACATGAAAAAATTTGACAGGGCACACAACATTTAAACTGGTTTATAGCCAAGAAGCAGTAGTTCCATTAGAATTTTTAGTACCCAGTTTGTGTGTCGCAGTTATCACACAAATGATAGAATGAGGCACAATACAGGAGAGACTAAATCAGTTATTGACCATGGAGGAAGACCGAATCTTGGCAGGATTCCATCAACAAGTGCAGAAAGAAAGAGCCAAATATTGGCACGATAGACACATCAAGAATAAAATGTTCAAGGAAGGAGATCTAGTATTGATTTTTTTGATACTGAGAGGGGGGTGAATCAGTATCAAGTACAATTTAAAACCTTTTCCAACTTATACTTAAACCATTCAACTATATCCAATGAGCAATGAACAATAGTATAAGAGTTACACCAATACACCATAATACACCATGCACAATATGAAATAATCAATAGTTATTGTTCAGGAAGTAATGACTTCCAAAGGTAGCTACAACCAAATGTAAAGGGAGAGGGATAAACCTCCAAGGAAGATACAATCCTCCAATATCAATTTGAATTCCCATCCTTGCCCCTTCCTTCCACTGCAAAATATATGAGAGATAATAAAATTACGATAAATCATCACCATCAACCAATCATTACATAGAACCTGATAATACTTCTGAGACTTCTTCAATTTCTGCAAGTATTCAATTATTGGAGTAATTTGATCCTGTAGATAATATTACTCAATGTATTCCTCTAAAACTCTTCAATTTTCACTCGCTGAAATCCTCCCAAAAAAGAGGTTATAGAAAGAATAGTAGACTTTATTCAATTCTAGTCTATTCAGAGAAGTGAACTTGCACAGAATTGCCCATGATCAATAATTAACATCCGATTCTGAAACTCGCACACAAGAAACTAAAGTCCGTACTATTTCAATGAAATTTGTAACACTTCATTTAGTTCTCGATGAATAATTTACAATTGTTTCTTGAGAACACCTGTTTATTGACTAGCTTCAGGACTGGTCACAAGCCCTATCTTCCATAGTGTGTATCTCCATAATTATAGCGAATCAGAGATGGAATTTTTACTAGAGGTACCTTATGTATTCTCAATACCATGGTGATTTCATCAGATCGTTCTAGAAAAATTTTTATGAAAAAATGGTAAGATGACCTAAATAACATACCTTAAGACACATCACCAAAATACTTCATCCTCCCTTGAAATCCAGCCTTCTTTTCTTCTTATTGGCTCTCTGAAATTCAACTTGTATCCAAAATGAATGTCTAATGATGTTTATTTATACCATTTATGTCATTTTATTTTAACATTAGGGCCGACCTAACACTTTCTTATTTTGTAATTCTTTTCTTTAATTATCTTGAGGACCTACATGTACTTCCTTCTTCAATTCACTGTCATATTCAAAATTTCATTTCTCCTCAATTCACTTTGTCATATTCAAAATTTCATTTCTCCTCAACCGTGAGGATCCACGTGACGCGCCACATACCACCGAAAACAACATGATGTATAATATCCATTAATGGGTGTTGTATATGAATGTGCATTGTCCTTCATGTCCAAATACCTTTATCAATATTGCAGTCCAAAACCCATGACTAGGGTTGACATCAATGACAACAACCAATCTTCCAACAATATGACAACAAATTGTTACAGCACCCATGAAATCTTGGAATTCATTGGTTAAAACCATATGAAGTAATATATGTGAAAGACAAAGGTGTTGTATAGTTAAGAGATTTAGCAGGAGCAGAACTCAGAGGAAAGATCAACGGGAGCTGACTGAAGTTGTACAAGGACAATCGACCACCCACCGCGTAGTAGAAAAAACAATATCAGAAAGGAAACAAAACTAAAAATGGTGCAGTATGCCAAAAGTAGAAAGGCCATATGAATTTAGAAACACAAATGCAGGAAGGACAAGAACAGTGATTACCTACAAAGGGAAACAAGAGGGAAAAGAAAGGCGGCAAAAGCAACATGACAGGACACCACTAGGCAAAATTAAAGAAAGGAAAGGACCGATGGGATGACACATTAATTGCACTAATAGAACATGGGACAAAAGGAGTAATGGTAAGTATGAAACTGTCGAAGATGCATTGAATCTTCAATTAAGGTTCATTTAACCCATAACCAATAAAGCGTACTTGACAAGCTTCATGGGAAATCCATAAAACACACAGACACAGGAGCCCATAATCTATTCACGAAGACAGATCAGACGGAGAGTGATAGAGGCGAAAGAAAATAGAGAGAGTTCATAGATACCACATAAATCGTTCGAATCTAGCAACCATTTGATACTCACCATTATGGCACCGCCCAAGCAAGAAAAAGCGAGCCAGACCGCCAGACAAACTAGAGTTAAAACTAGGTCACGAGGACATGCCAAAGTAGGTGAACAACAACCGTCGGAGGTCATCAATATCGACGAGCTACCATCCCCAAAGAGGATATCAGTACAACCCACACCGATACCGGAAGAAATACAATAGCAGTAATGGAGGCCACCAATGTAGATATGGCTGCAACGGTGCAACAATCGCAGAACTAGGAAGAAGAAACCCAAAAGGAGGTGCAACCAGAAAATACAGAAGCAACTCTGAAAACTAATGGAATAATGTTGAATCTGACAAAAAAAGTGGAGCCAGATGAGTCTCAAACGACCATCTCAGAACACCCAATAGGGGATACTGCAGACGATGTCTTGTCTTGGCCAAAATGGTAGACAAAGGGACAACCGGAAGTCACTGGAACTTCGAGCCAGCCACCGCAACCGAAGGACAAGATAAAGATACCAAGTTCACCCCACAAGAAACCTATAGCATAAATTGTTCTACCACACATACCAGTTGGGGTACAGGTAGGACCAGAGCTACTGGGTCATTTTGAGAAGCTCAAATACTCATACCATGATGTAGCATTGAATTCGCAATTAAGGTGAATTTGACCCATAACCAATAAATCGTATTCGACAAGTTTCATGGTAAATACATACAACACATGGACACGGGAGTCGATAGTCTATTCATGAAGACAGAGCAGACAGAGAGAGACAGAGGCAAAATAAAATAGAGAGAGTTCACGGAGACCATAGAAATAATTTGAGTCTAACAACCATTTGATACTCACAATGATGGCACCGCCCAAGCAAGCAGAAGTGAGCCAAAACGCTAGATAAACCAAAGTTCAAACCAGGTCACAAGGACATGCCAAAGTAGGTGAATAGCAGTCGTCGGAGGTCATCAATATCAACGAAATCCCATCCCCAGAGAGGATACTAGTAAAACCCACATCTATACTGGAAGAAATGCAATAGTAGTAGCTAAGGCCACCAATGTAGATACGGTCATAGTGGTGCAGGAACCGCAGAAACAAGAAGAAGAAACCCAAAAGGAGGTGAAACCAGAAAATACAAAAGCAACTCTGAAAGATAATGGCACGACGCTGAATCTGACAACAACTGTAGAGCCAGATGAGTCTCAAATGACCATCTCAGAACACCCAATAGGAGAGACCACGGACGATGTCTCAACTTGGCCAGAATGGAAGACAGAGGGACAACTGGAAGTCACTGGAACTTAGAGCCATCCACCATAGCCGAAGGACAATATACAGATACCAAGTTCACCCCACAAGAAACCTGCAGCAAAAATTGTTCTACCATGCATACAAGCTGGGGTATAGGTAGGACCAGAGCTACTCAGTCATGTCAGGAAGCTCAAATACTCAGACCATTATGTAGCATTGAATCTGCAATTAAGGTGCATTTAACCCATAACCAATAAAGAGTACTCGAAAAGCTTCATGGGAAATCCATACAACACATGGATGTGGGAGCCCATAGTCTATTCACGAAGAAAGAGAAGACAGAGAGTGACAGAGGTGAAAGAAAACAAAGAGATTTCATGGAGACCACATAAATCGTTCGAGTCTAGTAGCCATTTGATACTCACCACGATGGCACCGCCCAAGCAAGCAGAAGCAAGACAGACCGTCAGACAAACCATAGTTCAAACCAAGTCACAAGGACAGGCTGGACAAGGTGAATAGTAGTCGCCGGAGGTCATCAATATCGATGAACTCCCATCCCCAAAGAGGATACCAGTACAACCCACACCGATACTGGAATAAATCCAGCAGCCAACATCGGAGGCTACCAATGTAGATAGGTCTGCAGTGGCACAGGAATCACAGAACCGGAAGTAGAAACCCAGAAGGAGGTGCAACCAGAAAATACAAAAGAAGCTCTGAAAGCTAATGGAATGACATTGAATCTAATAGTAGCAGTGGAGACAGATGAGTCTCAAATGACCATCTCAGAACACCCAGCAGAGGAGACCGCGGACAATGTCTCGGCTTAGTTGGAATGGTAGACATAGGGGAAACCATAAGTCGTTGGAACTTCGAGCCAACCACCACAACCGGAGGACAAGATACAGATACCAAGTTGACCCCGCAAGAAACCTGCACCAGAAATTGTTCTACCATGCATACTAGCTGGGGTACAGGTAGGACCAGAGCTACTGGGTCACGTCGAGAAGCTCAAATACTCAAACCATGATGTAGCAGATGAAGCCAAGTTCCTGGAACTTGCACATAGGGTCTTTATATAGACCATAGGCACAATTCATCTTGGAGAACCGATTAACCAACCATACCAGTGGACAACTGGGCTAGATAAAACAAGAATTTTAGGTCTGTTGAACATACCACATTTTGGTAGAGGCCAGAATGCAAAAGCATGCATCAAGAAACTATTAGCAGTCAGACATGGAGGGGATGGAAAAACCCGTCCCCATAACTGTTGAGATTATTGCGCAAATAACAGGCTTACCAATTCAGGGTATGGATCCCACATTGGTTCTGGATGACAAATCCAAGGAGAAATTGTTGGAAGAAGAAATGAAGAAGAAGTATGGCACCACTAGGAGGATGAAAATTCATCCACATATTTGGGTGCAAAAATATTAGCCTGCAAGTTGCTAAGAAAATGTTGCAGGGAGGAAGTACCAGCTGGAGTCATTGCAGTTGCAGCCCAGTGTGCAAAAGGCACCTCAATGAGCTGGGTGCCATACTTATTGAACTTATTCCTATAGGACTACAAGGATGCACAAGACCTAGGCACATAGTTCCACTACTCATGGTTGATTACTTTAATAGCCTTCATGGGATGGTGAGAACCAGGCTATGTAGTTTTTTGTACCAAACCACAGCCAACGAGAGAAAGGTACCTATTGCTCAAAGAAGGGATGAACACCAGACATAAGAGGGAGAATGGGATCATATTTGAATCATACCTATGAGACATACAGGAAGCCATCAGCCAATCATGGAGAATAACACCTGGGGTTGCCGCGTGATAAGAAGACATTGCCAATTTCAACCCCACATGACAAACAATGTGGATACATGCAAGGTAGGATCCGGATAAGGATAAACAATGGCTACATATGTGCTACTGCATTACAGAGGGTGCTATCGATATGGTCATCAATGAATGGCCTGACGTATGGAAGATTCCCCCCATCACCCAGGAAGTGCCAGAAATAACAACAGAAGGAGAAGCGGAGTAGGGAGAAACACAACCTCCGAAAATCCAAGTGCCCAAGCGACCAAGAATGGGCCAAAGCAAGCCAACACAGACAGACGAATGATAAAATAAGACAGGAAACCAGAAGGGTAATAAGGAGAATACACAACCGACCAAGGAACAATAGAAACAGACTCAGGGAGCACAAGAGACCGCCTCAAATCCCAACACATAGGAACAAGGGGGAAATAAGAGACCAGCCACACAGGTAGGAGGCATGTACAAGAATTCAAAGGCACAACAAGTTGCACTTCCAGAATACACGATTACAAAGGAATATGGGGACATGATTGATATAATGGTCTAGGATTGTCTAGCCGAGGACTTCGACCATACATCACATCACAGGGATAAACTGAAAAAAGAGTTGGAAGAAATGGGATAGTTCCTTAAGAAATTCAAGGAAGTACAAATAGCAAGGAGCATCAGGAGCATAGAGCCATCAACACCACAGAACGACGAAAGAGTGGAGGTAGAAGAACGAGATCTAGTCCACTCATTACCACACGCAAAGGCAATAGTCTACATCACACCTAGCATGCTGCACATGGATGAAATCATGGGGAAGACACCCTTGAAGGATTTAAACCACATCCAATTGGTCTTGACATGGATGCCATCAAGGGCACCACACAAGTTGCAGGTTAGCATCGACCACGAGGTATAGTCTTGCGCACACAGAAACTTAGTCAAATTACAACAAGAAACAAAGAAGTGGCACTAGAAAAATCTTGTGAGCAGTCCAAGTTCGAAACTTAGGAGGAAAAAGAATGCAAGAATGAACTGGAACGAAGAGTAAGAGGAATTTTTGAGAAACTTCCAAACACTGCGCAATGGAATGAACTTCCAACAACAGAAAATATTGCTCAGATTTCACAGGCCAACGATCAATATTATAAGGAGATCGAGAATCTCTGAGAACATCTCATACCCACCACTCCACTGGCAGTGAAGGAGAAAAGGAAGTAGGAAGCAACAACACAACTGCAGGACATAGAGAAGTAGGTTAGCATAGAAACTGACTTGTTCGATAAAGAAACACATCTTTGGACAAGGTTGGAGGAAGATCCACGCGTCCAACAGTGGGACAAGGAATAGGAAAGGATCAATGCAGCGATCCAAGAGCTCAAGCAAAGTAGAAGACCATACCAATCCCAGAACGTGTCAAATGGATGTAGGAGATTAAAAAATTGTAGGAAGAGCTAATCTTTATGCAAACCCAAAAACATGAGCTTCAGGATCAAATGGAGCCATTACAGAGCAGGTAGCATAAGTACTGGCACATGCAGAGGAATCTAAGACACATATATCACATAACCAGGAAGAATGTGTAGGATTTATGAGCGACGAAGTGGCAGTCCAGGTAGTGGACACAATCAAGGATAAGACCGCCCAAGGACTGACACAAACAAAAGAGCTCAAGGAAAAGTACCATACGGTCACCCAAGAGATCGAGTAAGCTCAGAAGGATTAGGTGGCTTGGGACGAGCCACATGTCAGTGTTGGGATCCTATTGGAAGAAAGCTGAAGTGGAAATAAGGATGATCATGGGGAAATAAATCGTGCAGAAACTGAAGTAACAGCTAGAGGAAAACACAACACATGCGCATGCAAGAGAGTGTGCACAAGGAAAGTGACAGCTGGAAGGAATAAAAACACGCATGCATGGGAGGAAGACCTAACATCGGTAGGTTTAGGGTTTTGGTAATATATTGTAAACAACTAAATATCCTTAAATATATAAATATATATATACGTAGGTATCATAGGGGTTTCCTTCTTGTTAGTTTAGTTTTGTATTGTTCCATCATAGATATGTACGAATTGATGCTATATTTAATACGATTATGAACCATTTTGTAAGATTTTGAGATAAATTAGAGGAGAGAAGGAAGATTTGAGGATTAGATCACAGGCTGAGGAGCCTAGTGTGATCTAGTTCACATCATAGAGATCTTACCCATCTGAGGATCATTGTAGCGTGCGGCGCCAGATATGCAGAACTACCATAATAAAAGAGCCAAGAGCCAAATATTTGTGGGCGTAGCCCGAGAGGGGGTGAACCACGGTAACATATGTGTAATGGGATGAATGTATGCATATCTTTATCATCTTTTCAGTAGTTATTTTTCATGCTTATTGAATGAATGAGTTGTTACATTGCTTATTTAAATACTGTTGCGATATTGAGGGAATAAGTCGTGAATAATAGTAGGTTGCAATCACAAGTTATAATAAATGATCCAGAATACAGATCCTATATATTTCACTCAATCCTAGGATGTAAACACATGAGTCTTACAGCCACCCATTAAAGCTATCTCAGGTGAGACTGCGTGATGCATTTTGTATGTTGTGTTACCTTCTATTTTACCAAGAGGGTCAATAGTTTTATAGGATTCAGTTGGAAACCTGAAAGACATGAACCTTGGGTCAATAATGCAGATGATAGAGTAGAACCAGTAAGTAGTAACCAACATCATTTTTCCTCTCGGATTTCTCCAATACCGATGATAGGCACGTGGCTAAAATTTTTAGTTGTGTACACTTAATCTAAATTCCAAGTTTACTTAGACAAAAGGTCAATTTGTTCAACAATTCCAAGCCAAACTGAATGTGATCGATGATAAAAAAATAACAACACATAAAACCCATTGATCCCTACAAAACAAACTTAATTGAGAAAATTCAAAGTGGTACCCAAAAGGAAAATTCACAAAAACATTTTGGGTGTGTTGAGTGCTCAATAAATGGCGATTCTCTAGGCGAAAACAAAATCTATGCTTCTTCCCTCGTTCTTAGCCTATGCAAATTGATTGAGAAACCATATGGATTTATTCTATTCCTTTTCAACATAACCTTTTCTATCAATGCATACACAAGTTCTTGGGTTCACTAATTCAAATATTCCTATGAGGTTTAGCCTTTCCACCCTCTTTCCTTTTAACCTCAATTCATGTCCTTTCTATCCAAGAATCGGGTAAGGTGTCCATTGGTGTGAGGCCATTTAGCTATCATTCCTTCACTACGGTTTTTCTCTGTTGCCAATGATCGTCCATAGCCCCGACAGAGTCACCCGACATCACAGACCTTGATCCACTATTAGCAGGCGTCCATAGCCCCGACGGATTTATCTACATACCCTCTCGGAATTTACACTCTTTTTATGGATCATCTTTTTCTGGCATAAATACCTAGAGCAAGTCAGAGAGGAGGATATTTTTTTCTAGAAAAGGTGAAATTACTAGGGTGGAGATTTCCCTGGCTCTATCTTGCAGGTACATGTGATTCTTTTTAGCTAGCCATCTTTCCATTTAAAATTACCAGGCCACTAGGAAGATATTTCATCGCTTCCCTAGGTAGTATGATTACAAAGAAAAATATGATTTTGAAAATTTATATTTTCCCAACATCTCTTATTTTGCACGTAAGTGTAGGTCAGGAGCAGACTCTGCTTCATCGTATTTATTAAATTCAACCATTTCTTTACAAAACACAAGCAAAAGAAATAAATAAAAAGGAGTTCACAACCGATCTTCCCTAAACCTACACACTCATCCTAATCAAAATGTATGTTAAAAGGAAACATAAAATCAAACAAAGCATCAAAAGACACATTTTTTTTTTAGGAGAAGTATTGTTTTAAGGCACATCATTCACCGGGAGGGTGTTAGATTCCCCCCTCAGATTTTGAAACTTGTATGTGCCTGCCCCAATATTCTTGGGCACCTGGAAAGATCTGAGCCATAGATTTTGGAACTTTGAGTGTTTTCCTTTTGACTTGTTTTCTTTATCCCACTTCAAGACTAGGTCTCCTACCTCAATTTTTTTTTCTTTGGCATTATGTTTGTCGAACCATATTTTAACTACCTACGGATGAGCGATGAACTTAACTTTATCCTTTTCTCTTTCTTCATCCATCATGAGAAGGATATAAATCCTTTGTTGTAGAGTGGATGAGGGTTTAACTCTTGATTCTTGGGAAATATGTAAATATGGAAGGTACAATCCATTTAGAAGAATGGATTCTTTCCCATATACCAAAAAGTACAGAGAGTTTCCTATGGATTCTTTAGGTGTTACTCTATCATCCCATAAGTCATTATGAAGCAAATTATGCCAATTCTCACCAGGTTTTTATTGGTTGACTCTGCTACCCCATTCCCTTGCGGATAGTAGTTTGTAGACTATATTATTATGATCCCCTTATAAAGAGAGAATTTTGCCAAGAGCGCGGAGGAAAAGTAGGCAGCATTTTCAAAAATGAGAATGGAGGGAAATCCAAACATTGTTATCAGTTGTTGTTCTAAAAATTGTATTTATACCTTTTCATTAATGTGTGTGAGAGGGATAGCCTTCATCCATCTCATAAAATAATATGTAGTAGTCAAGATATATTTATGTTCTTTCAAAGAATTGGGAGTAATTTATCCTATGATGTTTATTCCCCATTACTCAAATGGTTTGGATATGGTCACTGACTAGAGTGGAATTGATGTTCTCCTTTCCCTACCGGCGCTCACTTGACAACATTTACATTTCCTAGCATATGCATGAGCATCCCTGAATAGAGTAGGCCAATAATAACCAACCATTAATATTTTGTGAGGCATGGTTTCTCCTACAAAATGTCCACCGGATGGGCCTCCATGCAGTTCTTTCAATACCTTTTCTGCATCATCATGTTCAATACATCTAAGGAGTACTCCATCATAGTTTACGCGGAAAAGAATAGAATTTATGAGGCGATATTGAACAGACTTTAACTTGAGAGCTCTCCTTTCTCTAGGGTTTAGGTTTTCTGGACAAGTTCCATGATGCAGGAGATAAGACAAGTTTCCATACCAAGATTCTTGAAGGTTAGTGCTCATAAATGATACTATTGCCTCATTGTTTTCATCATCCTTTTGGGTAAGTATTGCGGCCAAGGATTGGTCGAAAGCAAAGGTATAAAGGAAGAAATATTTGTTGAAATCAGGGCTTCATAGTACTAGTGCTTGGGATATTGTAGTTTTTATGTTGTTAAAAGCTCCTCTCCTTTATTCATCCCATTTAAACTCCGCATTTTTGCGAATAATTTTTTGTAAAGGTTTAACAGTTTCAACGAAGTCAAGAGTACATTTTATCACAAATTTTATTTTCCCAAAGAAGGATTGCATGGCCTTTTTATTGTGAGGCAAGGGGAGTTGAGCTATCTCTTTTATCCACTCAGGGTCGATGTTAGTTCCTCCTTGAGATATGATATGACCTAATAGTTTTCCTTCCTCTACACCAAATATGGTTTTCTTAGGGTTCAATGATATTCCATACTTCCTACACCTTTCAAAAATATGAATCAAATGTCAATTGTGGTCTTCCTTGTTTTTGGAATACACTGTTACGTCATATAAATAGACTACCACACACATTTTAATTAATCCCCCAAAATCCACGTCCATAGCCCTATAGAAGGTTTCTCATGTGTTAATCAAATCAAAGGACATGCATTTATAAGAAAATGTTCCCCACTTGGTTCGGAAGGTAGTTTTTAATCAATCATTTTTGGAAACCAAGACCTACTTATATCCCGAGAAACCATCTAGGAGGGAAAATATTTCAGATATGGATACTGTCTACAGGAGTTGTTTCATGGGTGGGAATATATATTTATCCTTTTTTGATTCTCTATTAACATTTTTGAAATCCACACACAAATGAATCTCCCTCGAGTTCTTTCTGACAGGTACCAGATTGGCTACCCAGGCAAAGTGTCTTACCTGAAAAATAATCTTGGGATCTAATAACTTCTTCAACTCTTGATACATTAGAGGTTCCAGAGATGGGTGGTACTTCCAAATATTTTGTTGGAATGGTTTTATTCCATAATTTAATGTGATTGTTTGTTTGATAATGCAAGTATCATAAGTTTTTAATTCTCGATTGGACCAAGAAAATATATCTTGATATTCTTTAAAGAGTTTGAGATAAGCTTTCATGTCTTCCTTGGACATTGTCTTAACTAAATTGACATTCTTGGGGTTCTCATGGGTTCCTAGGTTTATAGTTTTGTATATAGGACATGAGATCCCTATTTTTTCATTCCTTCGCCCTCTAAATATTTCCCTTAGGTCAAAAAGGTTCTCCAGAGTGGCCACTCCTTTTGGTATTGTGTGAAACTTTGGTTTGTCATCATAGTGATTTGTTTCATTCTTCTATTCATTAAGATTTGATTCTATGAGTAGTTATTGGAATATTTCATCATCAATGGTCAAATCCCTAAAATTATCTTGATTAGTCAGGAAATCTACAATATTTTCATCCCCCTCAAAGAATTTCCAGTTAGAAATGTTGTTAGGTACCGAAGGTTTGTAGAGGAATTCCATTGTGAATCTCGAGGCTTCATAGTCTTCTAAAGGAGATAATCTTGAGGCCGCAGTGGCTAGAGCATAAACAAGGGTATTTTTCATCCTGGGAACATTAGTAATGTTGAAGGCCTCAAAATTGTTTATTAGTCTGTGCACCTCTTCTTGGTAATTTCTTAAGTGAAGTGAATTGCAATGAATAGTATTCTTCAATTTCCTAATGATAATTTCAGAGTCTCCAAAAAAATTTGATTCCTTGACGTTTAGATCGACGACTTTCATTAGTCCTTGAACTAGAGCTTCATATTTAGCAGTGTTATTAGTGCATTCAAATTCTATTCTATAGGATAAGAAGTTTTGTTTCCCCTTTGGTTCAATGAGGATACATCATGCTCTCGACCCTTCTTGCGATTTAGAAACATCAAAGTACAACGTCCAAATTTGTGGGAGGAAATTACTAACTTCTTCATGTCTAACTATTTTTTCACTTTCATCATCCTCATTTATTACTCCTGTCGGAGAATCCAGACAAAGGGTGCTTTCATTTGTAGCTTCTAGTAAGTATACTTGAAAGGTCATTTCATATTTTTGAGTGGGAGGTATTTCAAACAAGTGAGGAGAGAAATTACTGAAATAAAAATCACAAGAGTAGTTTCCTAAAACAAGGAACTCTGTCGACGAGGGTTCATTTGGAGTCTCTAAATCAATGATGACATGTTTGAGACATATTTCTCTATCAATCTTGAACATGTTTGTATTTCCTTTTAACTGAAACCAAAGGTGAGCCCAGTCGGTACTAAAGTATCTGTTTAATTTCTCAGACAAGTCTCGACTAAGTAGCAGTCCATAGGCCTTCGGGATGTCTACTATGATTATGTCAATTACTTGAACAAATTTGGGGTGTGTAGAAATTCTGATCATGAAATATTTAAGTTCCCCAATGACCTTTACCTAACTCATATCTAGTTTTATAACGTCATTATCACTTTTGAGTGGGGTTGCATTCAATTTCTTGCAGATTGACAATGGAATGACATTTGAAGATGCCCCTGAATCGAATGGAAAGTATGTAGATTTATGTTAAAAAAATAAAACTTCAAGAGGAAAGGAGGGACAAAAGGCCTTCCTCCTTTTTCTAAAGAGAAAGCATTCACACTTGTCTTATTTTTAAATTTGTGGGGGATGGGACCTTACTTAGATTAGTGCTTGTCATAGGGATATCTATTGATTTTAAGGCCTGTAGAAAATAATCATTTTGTTGAGGGAGCCTACACATGTCCATGAGAGACATATTAGCCTTCTTCTTCTTCTTCAAGTCTTCTATCACATTTTATTCTAGTTTAGGAGCATCCCATGTGTATATGTTTGTAGGGTTCCTTTAAGGAAAAATAGCAGTTTGGGGTGATCAATTGTTGGTTTCCCTCTAGATAACTGATTAGTGGTGGGATTACTTTGGACAGGTTGAATTTTACCTTGTGTTTGTACAACTAGAGCTTTAGCAGGAGGTCCCTGAACTTCAACGATGTCATTAAAAGGCATCAGGTGGTTGGAATCCCATAACAACGTGGTTGTCTCTTCCTATGGCTCTTGACTTTCTTGATCGATGGAATTTATTTCTGAGCTACTAGGTTGTTCGGTTAGCGAGAAATCATCTAGGAATTGATTATCCATTAGATTCATAGCATGACACCATTGAGGTTTGTCCCTTTTTGAATGGTTTTCTTGGTGATATGTGTAGAAAGAGGCAGATGCTATGTTCCCTAAGTCGACGTTTAGGTTAGCTGGGGGAGGTTCTATAGCTTTGAAGGGTGGATTTATTTTAAAAAAGGGTTTATAAGGTCTTTGATTTTGGTTTCACTCCCAAGAACTCCTTTTCATATCTACGATCTTGTTGGAGAGTTTTTTTATCATCTGTTGAAGGTTTTCTAGATCCCCCCTTTCTTTATCAGGACCTTGTTTTGTGTGTTTTCCTGGGGCTCTTGTTAAAAAAAGTCCTCTCTTAGGTAGAGGTTGGGTTTCCTTTTTTATTAGTGATATATGGCCTTATTTGTATCCTTTCATTTTAAATTCAATTGTTTTATCTTCTTCAAAAATTTTGGCTAGATTATGTTTGGCAACCCTTTTTACAAACATGGAAATATAAGTTGGGAGAGCATTAGCGTATAATTCAATTTGCAACTCCTAGGTAGGTTTAGCCTCGGGTTAAAATTTGTTCAAAATGGTGGCGAAGCTTTGGTTGAAATGTTTAACCTTTTCTTTTGGACTCATAGTGGTGGAAAAAATTTCAGCCATTAAAGCTCCTGCATTCGTTTCTTCGACAAATTTGTCCAAGAATTCCTTTTGAAACTTTTTCTAGCTAGTTATGGAACTAACTAGAATGTTGAATTACCAAGTCAAAGCTGAATTTTCAAAGGTATAAGGAAAATGTATGCACACTGTTAGGACTCAGAAATGTCGCATTTTCATCCACCTTTCCCTTCACTATTCCTTACATTTCATCATCACATTAACCTTCCATCATACCATTTTCATAAATACATTTGGGTTTCACATTATTATTTTTCCACTTTATTCATTTTAGTATTATAAGTGAATTTGTGATTAAATATTAGAAATTAACATATTTTCATTATATATCAAGGTTGGATGAGTTTGATGATGTGTGAAGGCATATTTGAAGATTTCAACAAAGTCAAAATTCACCACCTATCCTCAAATTCGAATTACAAAGAGATTTGAATTTAAGATTGAGGAGAAGATCATGGAATATTTGGTTGGGATATCTTATCTAAGATATGTGAGAGATGTGTGGAGGATTTGAAGGGATCATATATTGTAATAATGGGAAAGTAGTTGAGAGTGGTTGAGAGAATAGTGGATCTGTAATTATGACACTCATGTATATAAGAGAGTGCTCTCTCTTCCTAAGAAGGCATGTAATTCATAATTTAGTATTGTAATTAGGAGAAGGGGATTCTTAGCTTTGATTATTTCATTGTTATTCTTTCGTGATTTGTCATTTGATTCTTGTAATATAATTTGAGATTGATTTATTGTGTGAGCTCACGTATGTCTTTTTTCATTCAACTCTTCACATGTTGTATTGCTTTCCTAGATTAATTTCCTGCTTTCCTAGTTAGTCTTTCAATGCTTTCCTAGATTGATTTCATTTCGGAAATTTAGATTAGATTACTTCTACTTCAGTCCTTCATATATAGTGTGTGTTCTTTGTAAGCCTACGAACCTCAGACTGACAAATTAAATAGTTGGGCAAGTACTACAATGGAATTAAACGACAATATTTTCGCCTAACATTTTGGCGTCGTTGTCGGGGAAGCACGATGGATTGAAGTTTAGTTTGAATTTTCATGCAAGTGTGATTAGTCATGATCCTAAATTTGAGGTGACATATGGGTAAGGGCATGTAGGGAGTGTTCCAATTCCTACAAGTGTAAGTGTAGATTTCATTTCTAGCAATTTCAATTTCTGCAATTTCAATTTTTGCAACTGTGAAGAGGTTTTCATTTGTTTCAACAAGTGTGATTTTTAGTTTTTATTTTTATTTTTATTTGGGTGTTGTAAGAACCCCTTTTGAAATATGATTTAACTATGAGTGCCATCTTAGAACAGCTCGCTCAGATCCTTGCGAAAGATGGGATTTCTTCTTCTCAGGAAGAGGAGATATTGACAACAGCCCAGAGCTTAAATACTCCTCCATAAACGAACGAGGAATCAACATCTGAGGAACTTGAGGATGACAACGAGGAGCTGCAGCATGATATGAGTGAGGGAAACTATGCCTATGAAAGCTATATTGAATGATGGTTTCAAGTGACTACCAGGTTAGATTCTTTTAATTTTTCTTTTTTTAATTTACAGTTACAGCAACTAGATTCATTCATTCTTGTAAAATTCTATTTTTCATTCGAAAAATTGCCACTGAACATATTGGTGTTATTGTTGCGTGCTTGGCTCCATTGTTTATTTGACTACACGTAACTGATTTCTAAAGATGTAATTAGCATAGAGTAGGTAGGCTTTCATTTTCAGTTTTTGTTTTCATTATCAGATTTTGCTTTTGGCTCGAATAAGTATGCTCTCCTCCGCTCTTCATGCGATCGCGAGGTTCGGAAAATAGGGATGATTTTGATTTCAGGAATGAATGTTTTTACGTCCATCCTTTGACCTGCAAATAAACACAATAAAAAAAAATTAGACAAATAAAACAAAGTCGAGTTTTTACATGTTGTTACAGCGAATTTTTTACATGTTGATACAGCGAAAATTTTACATATTGTTATAGTGAAATTTTACATGTTGATACAACGAAAAATGTTATATGTTGTTACAGCATGCTAATACAACGAAATTTTACATGATGTTACAACACAAATTTTACATGCTGATACAGTGACATTTTTTTTCTATGTTGTAACAGTGAAATTTTTACATGCTGAGACAGTCGTTGAGATAGTGAGATTTTACATGTTGATACAGTGACGTTTTTCCATGCTGATATAGTGAAGTTTTTTTTCATGCTGAAACTATGTCTGTATCATGCTGAAACTGTAAAATCATGCTGAAAATATGTCTGTATCATGTTGAAACTGTAAAATCATGCTGAAACTTTGGTTGAAACTGTGTTATGCTTGCAATTGGTTGAATTGCATTTTCCACCCATGCTAAACCTACAGCCTGGAAACAAAAACAAAACCTACAATTGTGACAACGAAATCAAAAAATAATTTGGTGGTCTTCTCCTGGATCTGTGATAGAAAACAACAAAACAATCAATTGATTAGTCAAGTCCTCTTTCTTTTCCTCACCTCCAATGAATGAGAATCCACACGTGATTTTTGTCACAAATTTCGGTAACTAGAATGACATGCAAGTGATAATTTTATGGGATTGATTAGTTATTGTACATTTTAAGATCTCAAAAAGATTTCAGGATCAATCCTTTCTAGGCTCGATTGTTAGCTTCCAGTTGATGACTCGATCCCATTCTTTGCTGACCCTTGTGCTATCGAGAGATTGATATAGGTTTTATTTTTTTTGGAATCTAAGATTATCTGCTCCTGCAATTCCCATGACCAATCTTAGATACCATTCTCTGATAATGTGGCATGCAATCTCCACTTCTAAGAATAGTACATTCAACTAAATAAAGAGATTTTCCTGCCGGAGGTTGCAAAACTGAAATCCATCTGTCATTTGATTGTGTATCAATTTGATTTGCAACAATATTCTTGCCAATTCATCTTTTCCATAATTAAATGATGATCTTGATCTATAGTATTGGAGATATGATTCTAGTTGTCATGATTTTCTTGCTCTCGTTGGACATTTTTCCCAATTTTGATTTCACGAGAAAGATATAGTTTGATTTCCATCACTCAAATACAAAGGTTGGTGTTTACATTTTAAGAGAGGGACTAAGAGGATACAAATCATATTCTGTCAAGGAAACCTATAGATTCTTCATGTCTCGGACCACACCCAGCTCACAGATGCAATGGGAATCTGAAATTTCTGTCAATTAACATCAATTTGCAGACAACCGTCTTCGGGTGCAATTTTGGAGCAAACCGTGATGAATTTTAAAAATCCGGCACATCGGTTTTGTACATAAGGGTCTTATTTAGTTGACTTGCAAGTGGTTTTTGAAAATTCGACTCGGTTTGAGAGAAGTTTTTATTTTTTTGAACATGAAAGGGCCATTACACAGTCAAACTCTTGCTCAGGTCCAGGTAACTATATTCTTCATTCTCTCTTTGGGCCAGTTCTATTTCTATTACTTTTTAATTCCCTTTCGATTGCATGCTCTTACTTCGGGATGTTTGATGGACATGGATAATTTAGAACACAGTTCTTGCAGAGTGGTTGATATAGTTGCTAAATCCATAAATCCTTGTGATGCTTGTGTTGAATTTGTTGTTGAATTATACCAGTTTTGATCGGAGTGTGAGATTCACACTAATAACATTACAGTTATTGTTGTATAAAGTAATGGTTTGAAAAACTCTGGTATATTTTTCCGATCAACAAAGGAGAAAATGGTTATACAAGCATGATCATAGTATTCATTTGGATTCTTTGGTTTTATTTTTATTTTTGAGAATAATATAAAACAATAATATATATATATATATATATATATATATATATATATATAAAGAAAA
>SNQJ01S0047584.1:48034-84848 GCA_010110895.2 Picea sitchensis | reverse complement strand
TGTTTTTACGTTTAACATTTATTTGTTTTTCTAAAGTCACTTTGGCAGAATCAATGACGAAACTAACAAGTGCGGACAACAGGTATAACTGCATTTATTTTCTATTTTGAATTTGTTTTCATTTGTACTTAATCTTGCATTTCACATCTTACGTTGCTCTCACAAGTTTGATTGCAGGATTAGTATTAAGATTGATTGTAGGAACAAGATGCTCGTAATTCATGTCGCAGTGATATTCAAGAATCACAACATTTTTCAGAAAAGCATGTTTGGTAACAGTTTGAAGGAGTTGATATTCATTATACATTTCATGATGATGTTGTTGCACATGTATTTTACATGTTGTTACACATGTGTTACATGCTGTTACACATGTATTTTATAGGTTGTTACTTCTGTATTTGTAACATGTTGTTACACTACACCTTCAATAAACCCATTTGCGTCATGATATGCTTATCTAAATTACTCCTTGACAGTACATTGATCATCCCTGTGTTGAAGCCATCTCCCATTGCCTTATCCATCATGACTTCACACACTCTTATATTTTTGAGTTGCATACATAATTTCCTTTATCGTTTTCAGTTCATTTTTGCCTTTCCAATTTTTCTTCTAATTAAAACAATCTCCCTTTCCATGATTACATTACCTTGCCAAACACACTATTGCTATTGAGATCTATCTTTTAGTCCTACCAATATTTTTATAAAAACTTGTGTTGACTGATGTGGGATTCCTTAAGGCCCACCTTTCAACAGTCTTTCCCCATCGACCTCAACACCTTATCTAGGAAATAGACTAGAGTCCATTTTGAGTACCTAGAAGCTTGCAAGCCTTAATGGCAAGTTCTCTCGCTGACGATCATGGGAATACATCAATGTACCTTGATCATCAGATCTTGCAAGTGGCTCGACCTCAGCACATCCATTCGCACTTCACAAGATGTACTCAGGTACCTTGGCACTCATTGACATCAATGGTGAGTTTGTCTCGCATTGGTTAACAAAATTCATTAATGGTCGGTAATCCAATGATTTATCTTCATGCTCAACACCGACACATTCATTCGCATGATTAGAATTGTACCATCGGTTTGTAGTTGGTGAAGACTATACACTTTTTCATGATCCCCTCGGTAGTTGCAGCAATTTGATTTCGTATCTATGAGACTACCACAGTTTCACATTCTTTGTCTTCCACATCTCTCATGATTCAGCAGTAGCAGTTCATATTCCTTCACTTCCCATGATCCAGTTACAGTAGCAGCAGCATCGGCAGTTACATTTTCATGATCTTGCGATAGTGACACCTTCCATATTCCAATAGCCACAGTCACATATTCTTTGCTTCAGCAGTTACAACAGTTGCAGTTGTAGTACCAGTCACATTTTTCTGATCCAGCAGCCGCAAAAACTACATTTCTATTGCATAGTTCATCTACTTTTTGGGTAAGTGGAGGTATGTTGTTTTCTAAGCTTTAATCAGACAATTCCTTCTATTCTCACTTGAATATTTTGGAAAAATTTCCTTGCCATGCTCTCTTTCCTTCCATGACCTACACTAAGTTTCATGAGGGAATGCAACCGATTTAGTTGGTGCGGGGGGAATATATTCACTACCTACTCACTACCAGTATTCCATTTTTCCACTATTATCACTCCATTTTTCATCTCATTTACTACTTATCAAATTTTCTTTTCCAACGATCCCTTGTTGCACTTTGTTGCATTTCGATTGATATACATATTGGCATGATTCATAAAGATAAAGAAAAGGCTTTATTATACACAATGACCCTCCCTTATGCACATTGATAGCTTATTATTTCCAGTGAGTATATGGCTAAATTATTGCAGCAAGAAAATAAATAAGTGAAATGAATGTTGTTAACACAAGAACCAACATTCTTTGTATTCATGGTTGTCACACAAGAACCAACCATAAGAAATTTTCACATATTTTACATGTTGTTACACATGTATTACATGTTGTTACACATGTATTTTACATGTTGTTACTCCTGTATTTAAAATCCTGTTAATATTCCTTATTAAAAAGACATCATCAATCAAAGCCAAAGTCTGAATGCCAAAAGTTTTTTAGAAAATCCATACATGGTTGCATGAGGACATGCAACAAGTTCAGTTGGGGGGGATGTTAGGACTCATAAATGCAACATTTTCATCCACCTTTCCCTTCACTATTCCTTACATTTCATCATCCCATTAACCTTCCATGATACCATTTTCATAAATACATTTGGGTTTCACGTTATTATTTTCCACTTTATTCATTTTAGTATTATAAGTGAATTTGTGATTAAATATCAGAAATTAACATATTTTCATTATATATCAAGGTTGGACGAGTTTGATGATGTGTGCAAGCATATTTGAAGATTTCAACAAAGTCGAAATTCACCACCTATCCTCAAATTCGAATTACACAGAGATTTGAAGTTAAGCTCAAGGAGAAGATCATGGAAGATTTGGTTGGCATATCTTATCTAAGATATGTGAGAGATGTGTGGAGGATTTGAAGGGATCATATCTTGTAATAATGGGAAAGTAGTTGAGAGTGGTTGAGAGAATAGTGGATCTGTAATTATGACACTCATGTATATAAGAGAGTGCTCTCTCTTCATCAGAAGGCATGTGATTCATAATTTAGTCTTGTAATTAGAAGAAGGGGATTCTTAGCTTTTATTCTTTTATTGTTATTCTTTCATGCTTTTTCATTTGATTATTGTAATATAATTTGAGATTGATTTATTGTGTGAGCTCACATATGTCTTTTATCATTCAAATCTTCATTGCTTTCCTAGATTAATTTCCTTCTTTCCTAGTTAGTCTTTTAATGCTTTCCTAGATTAATTTCATTTCATCAATTTAGATTAGATTACTTCTACTTCAGTCCTGCATATATAGTGTGTGTGATTCGTAAGCATACGAACCTCGGATTGACTAATTAAATAGTTGGGCAAGTACTACAACGGAATTAAATGACAATATTTCCGCCTAACACATACTACATCTTTGTGTTGCACATTCATGAATCTTATAGCTAATATGAAGTTCTTAATATGGTCCTCAGGCAATCTGGAGGTTTCGCGGTCAAATTTAGGTAGTAATTTTTTTGGATGTCTGGGTAGGTTATTCACATGTCCTGGGATTTCTAGAGAATCTCTGGCCAACCATGGTTGATTTTCTTGAGGTTGATTTACCCCTTGTCCATTGTTATCATTATTATCCTCCATGTTTTCTAATTTGGAACCTGAGTGATCTAAGTTAGACCCTTCCTCTTCAGATTCAACATCATCAGGTTCAAATTAGTTACCAGTTGGTGTTTCAGGTATTAGATTTAGGGGTTGTTTGATCTCTGTGAGGGGAAAATATATCATCTCTTCTACCGTGTGAACGAATACATGTTTAGGGGTGTCAATAACTGATCTGCTTATTTGTTTTCAATGAGGAAGTTAAGGAGCTAAAGGTAATGCTCTGATATTTCGGGCAGAAGCTCTAGTGATTCTTCTGAACTTATTTAAATCTTTATGGGGAAGAGAGTAAGGTATTTCAGGGTACATGTGTTCTTCCTCTTCGTGTTGAGGTGAGTTACTCGTATTGGGAGTACTCTCTATATGTGGGTTTTATTGTGAGTGACTAGCCATGCATGTGGGATGTTTTGAATCTACAGGATTTGAGAAATATATTATCAGAAATACTGTTAGCCATGTAGTCGTTCAGACCCTCATTCTAGAGTCAATTTTGTTGAGGGGTATGAGATCCCTTTAACTCAACAACAAGAACCAAACCTACCTAAGAGTCCCAATTAGAATCGTAAGTGTTTGATGAGTGGTAAGATTCTCCAGATTCGTGACCTGGATAGAACTATCAATGGCATTAATCGTGATTGACAAATATTGATTCGGGTAGATCTCCACACATGGAAGGGACTTTACTTTGTTCAACAAATTGATTTGAAGTTGGTGACAAAGTGGTGGAAGTGGGGAATTTATGCTTTTATGAGTTTTATAATCTCATGCATTTTATTAATGCTTTGTGAGATAAGTCTCATGCATTTATCATTTTATTTGATTTATGCTTTGTGATATTCTCATGCATTTTATTATGATTTATGAGATTTTTTGAAAAACTCCTACATTATTATTCACTTTTTATGTAAAATTATTAATACTTGTGAGGGAAATTATACTCATGTATTTATCATTAAATTACAATTTTGAAAATTGGTTTTTATGTGAGAAACCACCTCACACCAATTTTCCATTATTCTCAATTATAGGTTGAGAGAATCAAGGGAATGGATGAAGAGTATTTGGGTGTTTTGATACTTTTCACATTATGTGCTTGAATAATCTTTGAGATCCTACTTTAATGGATCTTGTTTTTCCCCTTTTGTAATTAGATCCTATTATTGTGGATCTAGGAATTAATGCTAATTTTTAAGAGAGAGTGAGGAAAAACTATATAATGCCTTATGTGAGCCCTATGAAGGAGAGAAGGAGAGTAATGAAGAACTAATGAGGGGAGTTAGAGAGACATAGTGCTACTACTCCTAATTATTGAGAGATTTATTCATGTAAGGAATTATCGTTCTTGATGTATGGAGAGATATGAGTGTGCGTGGTCTTCTTGAATCCTCATTGAAGGAGAAGGAATCTCTTATGTAATCACTTATGATAAGGTCCCAACATATTTTGAAGAAGGAATGAAAGTGATCTGTATTCCAATTGAAGTGGATTCAGAGACGTAGCTGAGGAGGGGTGAACTCAATTACCAACATTGATTGTCTCTCTCTTGTGTTTTCATCTGCTTATTCCATTTTGAATTCATGTGTGTTATGTATTATTGTTTAAAAGAATGGTTATTTATGAACTCATATGCCCTTTAATCCTTATGCAAATAATTCGTCAGAAAAAATATTCTCGATTGAAAACTTATGTAGAGTAAGTACTCGCCCATTTTCAGATCAAGTGGTATCAGAGCAGGTTGGCTGCTTTGCAGGATGGGAAAAGGAGTGAAGCGAGAAGAAATACTTCAAGAATTAGAAGAGATAAATCACAAATTCAAACTCAAAATGCAGAGTTGAGGAGACTTTTGAAGGTTGCATGATCCAGATTATTTTTGGCACGAAATGAGAGTGGAGATATAATAAATAAATGTACAGAGATATCTCGGGTATCCAATAATATAACAAAAATGTATCAGATATGAAACTATAAACATGGAGATACAATAATACACAATTTTCTATTAATGAGTGAAAATGTACAAAGACTGTAAAAATACAGAGTGAAAGACTCGCTAGAATGGTGGCAACTTATCTCTAAGAAGAGATGTGTTCGCTACTCACATTCACAAGAAGATCATTTTACAATGAGTATCCAAAGACATTTTTATCATAAATAAAATCCAAAACCCTAACCCTGAAAGATGAAAAGCCAACAGTTTTGTGGACCCCATTTTGGGTAGTTTGGTGTATCAACTTCCCAGGGGGCGTAACTTTGGCATACAATATTCGTTTGGGGAAAACGATAGCTTGTTGGTAAGGTATCGTCAAGGATATTCATTTAGGGGGATCAATTAGAGCCTTTGAATATCATTGAGAAGATCGATCCCAAAAAACCTTCCTTTAGGCCCTCAAAATGGCCCTGGAAGTTAAAAATTGCTAAAAATAGTAAATTACCAAAATTGCCAGAAAACTAATTTGAGCCAGTTGGAGAAGGTGGGTGGCCACCGATATCCACCTGGATCTCATCCCAGGTGAAGCCACCCAATGTTGTATGTCTGTGGGTGTGGTGTTTTCGACAATGTCAATTGTTTGACGACCTCTGTTGAGATGAGGTTCTTCTGGCTTCCGCTATCAACAATAAAATGCAGTGGGGTCCGCTTCACCCACATCTATGAATGAAAAAGGTGGTCCCCCTCTTCAATATCTATGCGTTCTTCTGGTTGAATTGTTGCAGTCACGACAATAGCAGTGGGGTATGTGTCGATGATCTTTCTTTTACTAGTATTTTCATAATCGGATTTTGAATCACGGTTCAAATCCTTGTCTTTGATATCGGCCACCAATGATTGTTTTGAGCGAAATTCATCGGTGTTGTGCAAGGGGATTTTGTGGAAATCACACCATCTTCCATTGTCCTTCTTTGTCTTCTCGTGACCCTTATTTTCCTATGGCTTGGACTGGTTTTCGGGAGACTATTTGTTATGGTCGTCTTTAGCATACTTTCGTTGTTACATATTTTCAGACCCAAACTCCCATTTGTTCTGGTGCTTAAACTTCTGCTCGATTTTAACATCATATCGATAAGAAACATCGAGTGATGAGATGTCCAGAAAATCCATTTCAGTTTGGATGTATCTATGTAGAGCCCCACAGTATTTCAAAACCAAATGTCGTTTGGAGTCATTGATACCCAGCTTGGTGCACAAGGTATGGAAGGTATTGGTGAAATTCAGAACTTCTTGTCCCCTCTCTTGCCGCAGTGTGGTCCATCTCATGTACTGGTCCTTATAGTTGCCAACAGGGTAATATTGTTCATTTACCACATCCAAAAAAAAATCCCAAGTGGGCTCATCCCCATATATTCTAGACTCCTTTGTGGAAATTTTCTCCCAGTAATTTTCCCACCAATGTTTGACATGGGGGAGAGCCTTAAGGAGTGCGAAGGTGATTTTTTCCCTATCGAAAAAATTATGAATAGAGAAATAACCTTATAGTAGATTTAACCATTTTTCTAAGGTATCTGCATCTATCTATCCTTCAAATATGGGAATATCAAAATTAACTTGTACCTTGAAAGGAGAGGTACTTCCAAAGTGGTTGCTTGATGAAGACACATATGTTTTTATTGGAATGCATTGAAGGATGTGGAAAAAATTCTTCATCATTTTGTCCCTCTGTCGCGTGAGAGCTTGCTCAAGCAACAGATTAATAAAATCGTTTGCTCTGTTGTTTTTATTTTCTTCTTCCATGGAGGGTTTCTTGGACATGGGAGAGATATTTTATTCAAGAGAGAAAATATCGAGACCCAACTTGCTATACTTGAACCTCATCGTGGACATGCACTGAAAAACGATCAAGAGCAGCCTGCTCTAATACCACTAATCCAGATTATTTTTGGCACGAAATGAGAGAAGAGATATAATAAATAAATGTACATAGATATCTCGGGTATCCAATAATATAACATAAATATATCAAATATGCAACCATAAATACAGAGATACAATAATACACAATTTTCTATTAATGAGAGAAAATGTACAAAGACTGTAAAAATACAGAGTGAAAGACTTGCTAGAATGGTGGAAAATTATCTATGAGAAGAGATGTGTTCGCTAATCGCATTCGCAAGAAGATGATTTTACAATCAGGATCCAAAGGTATTTTTATCATAAATAAAATCCAAAACCCTAACCCCAGAAGATGAAAAACCAACAGTTTTGTGGACCCCTTTTTAGGTAGTTTGGTGTATCAACTTCTGGGGAGCGTAACTTTGGCATACGATCTTCGTTTGGGGCACATGATAGCTCATTGGAAAGGTATCATTGAGGATATTTATTTAGGGGTATCAATAATATCCTTCGTATATAATTGAGAAGATAGATCCAAAAAAACACCTTCATTTAGGCCCTCAAAATGGCCCCAAAAGTTAAAAACTGCTAAAATAGTAAATTACCAAAATTGCCGGAAAACTATTTTGAGCCAGTTGGAAAAGGTGGGTGGCCACCGATATCCACATGGATCATTGCAGAAGAAGAGAATAAATATATTCAAGAGAGATCTCAGATTCATGAAGAAGTCCTCAACGGAATTATTGAAGAATTGCAGCTTGAATTGAAAACCAAGGATGATCTCTTGGTTAAGTTGCAACATGGTGAATGAATGGAAGAAAAAGAACCTTCTCCCATGGATGCACAAAATCAAAATGAGGTATATGATGTTTCTTCATGTTCAATGTTTTCTCATTATGAAACTAATGTGGGCATGAATCTCCTCATGAAGATGGGATACAAAGGATGTGGACTTGGCATTAATGACCAAGGAGTCACTTAGTCACTAAAAGTGGTACAAAGACCACGATTTGCAGGTTTGGGATACAATCAAGAGGATATTGGAGAGTGCTCAAAGTCCACTAAATCAAGATCCACTTCAAAAACCATTCCTACATCATTGGATTCAAATAGAGAATCCAAATCATCTAGTCGTAGTCCTCGTCAAATCTACATCAAGGACAATTAAGAAAGGTATGAAATTTATTCAAATCATTTTCTTGAATGTAAGAAAAAATATTTTTGCATTACATCTTCTAACCATTATGTAGCCAAGCATCAAACAAATAATTTTTTGGTTAAGAAGATAGATGTGTCCAGGGGAAGTGAGACAAAGCAAAGGGAACCGCTTTCACGTCCTCATGGTAAGGATATTTTATTAAAGGGAAAACAAAGAAATTATTGAAACCATTGTAATCTAAGTGGTCATTGGGAGAAGAAGTGTTGGAAGCTTCATCCTGAGCTTCATCACACACCAAGAAATAAATATGGGGAAGCATCCACCAAGATAGAGCTTGCACAAAGGGTGATGGAACATGTGGTCAATGTTCCTGCACCAGTCCCTGAAAGAACTCAGTTGCAGGAAGAGGGCACCTTTGATTCGTTGGGTAAGAAATGGTTGTAATTTTTTCAAAATTGATGTCTTTTCATTAGCAAGAACTGTTCAAGGTATGATGTACTATAGAAATCCATGATGCTACAAATATATGTGGAGAATCAATTCTATGGGTACATAGAGGATGGGATTTATGGAGTTAATTTTACAAATACACATGGATATGAGTTATCTCGTGAAGTGTGAGCATAAGCAGATTTGAAATTTACCTATGTTGTGACATGTCAAATTTATGGATAACAAAAGAAAAAACGAGCAGTAGAAGCTATTGATATTTCTCTTCTAATGAAAATAAATGAAGTGCTTAAGGTGTCTTACATTGATGTTGTGGAGAGTCTCAAATTTGGAAAAAAAGGAATTCTATTCAAAACTTGTCAAAGCTAATGCAGTTGGAAATGACCAGGAAATTTATTCAATCAGGTTGGTGGGGGATCTAAATCTTGGAGGAGGAAATATTGAAAATAAAAATCATGTGATATTCTTCACTCGCAAAGAATTTTTCAAACAATTGACATGAATCAAGACAACAATTTCGAGGAGGCTCTCAAAATGCGTAATCTTCTTGAAGAATTTCATGGTGATCATGGGCTTCATCTCCAACAATTCTTGGTGTTCGTGAGCATGTATTCACTGGAATGGCACCAACAAATCATGTGCAATAGATGATGCCTTTTAGTGTCTTTAATCCATACTACAGTGAAATTGTAATGTACAACATGTCTGAGTTACGAAAGGAAAATGAAGATGGAATTTATGTCCTTTTTTTTATCTTCAAAATATTTTCCCAGATGAATGGAAAATATTTCTGGAATGTCTTGGTCGAGATGAAACTACACTGGATTCATAGCTTCAGGAAAATTCCAATGATCTCTTAGAGTTCACCATGTAAAGAAACTTTGATGTTTTCATCCAGACACATATTTTTCACATGACCTCACCATTAATTTCCATCATGTTGTGGTTCAATGCTCAACGAGTGATCCAATGAAGTTAACAGTGGAAGATTATCTGAGATTGGGAATCCATTGGAGGTGTGTATCAATGAAGTCGATAGTTTGAAGGATGATCTTCTTAGAATGGACATAGCATACGAGTTTGATTCCCACTCCCTCCGCAATATTCCCAAAATTTGTTGAAGAATTTAGGGATCGATACCCACCTAGCGTGATGGATCACTGCTTGGAATGGAATAATAAAGGTGAGTGTCAAGTACAACATTTATTATGAATGATAACCATGGCTAAAAGAACAATTTTTAAGAACCAAAGACTGAATACAAAATCACCACAATACATATAGAAGAACAATATGCAAAAACTCTCTTATTACTATCAAACCCTTAGGGTAGGGAAACACCATACAATGGATCCTATTATGGAAGGGATCCTCTCTTATTCACTTGCCTCTTCGAGGGGGAAACCTCCTAATGAGATTCAAATCCAAATACAATATTTCTCTTCATATCTCATTACATTGCTTGAACCCCATTATATAGTGCTACCATCACCTAAGAACATTCTAGAGGCAGAATCTTCTAGAAGTAGAACCCTCTAAGAAGTCCTCTTACATTTATTATATCTAATTAACCATTTATTATATCTAACTACCCATTTATTATATCTAACTACCATAGTGGACCTTATTTAATAATATAGTGGATCTAATCCACCTTACATTGAATGGCCTCCACTATCATCACTATGGGCCCTCTGGGCCCCCCCACTGTCTCTCTAGCTACCTTACATTCCATCCCCCTTATGAAAGCGTTGTCCTCAACACTTGATGTACAAATATATATCAGGGTCCCATGGATAAGTGTGAACCATAGTGTTGAAGTAAACTAGAGAACCAGGGTCCCATTGAGAAATGGAAGCCACCATGCTGAAGTAGTCCAACCGCCATTGTAAACCAAGGTCCCATGTCCAAGTTCTCATGTGAACTCCACATGGAAGATATTCACACCCAATAACCAACTGGAAATGATACTCCCAATACTAACACCTATCATGTAGATCCAAATAAGAATATCCATCCACATAGTGGGAAAGGGTCAACGTTGAATCTGGAAGGAACAATACCATTGTTGAATATGCAGGCTGGACGCTGGTAATCATAACTAGCTCCTGATTTGGGACATTGATGTTCTCTACAGAAGGTGGAGTAGAATCATCAAATAAAATATGGAAGTGGTTGTCATCCCAGAAATGACAACTATCCATATATCAATCATCGCAATCGTCTTCAAAATCATATCAATGATATATTTCTTGATTATATTCATCCTCGATATCCACTATAATAAATCTCTCATGCATGTTATCCAATGAATCTTGAATACTACGAAAACTATCATTGAGGCCATCTGCAAAGTCATCCAACGTGTCAAACAATTGGGCTTTGAATGCTTCAGTAATCTGTAGAATTTCTTTGAGGATTTGAGAAGAAATATCCATCTGATTACCCTATTAACTCTTCGGTCCCACAGCCATCATGAAAAAACCCAAAAAATAGAACAATAAGTTATGGCAGAAAATCGTGGCTTTTTCTGGAAAAAACCCTAAAAAACTGTTGAATTTAAAATGCTCATAACTTCACTTCCCAAACTCCGTTTCGGCTGATTTGTTTTTAGAAATTGGGTGAAATTGTGAGAGGAACTCAGATCTGTAATTTTTTTGGGCAAATTCGGCCTCCAGATGGTACATAAATAAAAATAAATCACGTTGTCGTCCGCGGAAAAAAACCCTGAAAATTTGTAGTTTTTAAAACTTCAATTTCTTGACTTCCCGGACTCCGTTTTGGACGATTGTTTTTTTTTAATTGGGTGTTTTTCTGAGAGGAACTCATATATGCAACCTGTTTTTGCAATTTTTTCATAGAAATATACCAAAAAGTTTTATAATGTCGCGGCCTCTTTTTTTCTTCTCCGAAAAAAGCATCTGCAAAAATAAAAAATATTTGCCCACAATGTCTGCCAAGGAAAGTGCTCTAATACCACTTGTTAAGAACCAAATATTGAATACAAAAGCACCACAACATATATAGAAGAACAATATGCAAAAACTCTCTTATTACTATCAAACCCTTAGGGTAGGACAATACCATACAATGAATCCTATTATGGAAGAGATCCTCTCATGTTTACTTGTCTCTTTGAGGGGGCAACCTCCTAATGAGCTTCAACTCCAAATACAATATTTCTCTTCATACCTCATTACATTGCTTGAACCACATTATATAGTGCTACCATCACCTAAGAACATTCTAGAGGAGGAATCTTCTAGAAGTAGAACCTTTTAAGAAGTATTCTTACATTTATTATATCTAATTACCCATTTATTATATCTAACTACCATAGTGGGCCTTATTTAATAATATAGTGGATCTAGTCCACCTTACATTGAATGGCCTCCACTATCATCACTATGGGCCCTCTACCGCCCCTCTCCCGCCCCCCTTCCCCACTACCTCTCTAGCTACCTTAACCACTTGTTAAGAACCAAAGACTGAATATAAAATCACAACAATAGATATAGNGAAGAACAATATGCAAAAACTCTCTTATTACTATCAAACCCTTAGGGTAGGGAAACACCATACAATGGATCATATTATGGAAGGGATCATCTCATGTTCACTTGCCTCTTCGAAGTGGAAACCTCCTAATGAGCTTCAACTCCAAATACAATATTTATCTTCATATCTCATTACATTTCTTGAACCCCATTATATAGTGCTACCATCACCTAAGAACACTATGGAGTAGGAATCTTCTAGAAGTAGAACCTTCTAAGAATTCATCTTACATTTATTATATCTAATTTCTCATTTATTATATCTAATTTCTCATTTATTATATCTAATTACCATAGTGGGACTTATTTAATAATATAGTGGATATAGTCCACCTTACATTGAATGGCCTCCACTATCATCACTATGGGCCCTCTGGGCCCCCCCACTACCTCTCTAGCTACCTTACAACAATGGTCCATCTGGCAATGGGAGCAGATATGAGATCACACATACTGTCTATAGTGGACAACTTGTTACAGAGATCACGATTTTTAAATATGTGGCGCTCAATATGAAGTAAAGGATCACATGTATCTACACTCTCCAGACAATATTGGCGAGGATTGTGGATGTTTATGGAACTAGCCAATGGTCATGTTCATGAAAATGATTCATAATCTCATTAGTTGATTTGATATTGTTTGTCTTCTTGAGAAAATTGAAGGGGAAGCTTTGACCTTCTGTAGGGAAGCAATTATATCGTATGGAGAGAAAGACATGACCTCGTGGTGATTCTCTTCAAAAGGATTGAGATACCAGCTGTCAATCAACATGCCATTTGTGAAGTGCCCAGTTATAGACATGGATCATGATACTGTGGAGATACTTGAGAGGAAAATTCCTACACAAATTCAGAGATCTTAGAATAGAAGTATTTACAAAAATTTGCCACGCGTTCCACCTTGCTCAGATCGAAAGATATTTTGGTGATCGGGAGGGGATAAATTGTATTTTTTCTCCTCAATTTTTTTCTTAATATCGTTTATATCGAGGCCATGTAATTGGTGGAAAGAAGTATCTCAGATGATTGTGGAGGATTTCTCTGGGTCTTAGCCAAAAATAATGAGCGGTTGTAGCTCGAGCTCTGCACCGACATCCATCAAATCTGTAAGATTTGGATTGATTGATCAACGACAAACAAAAGAGGAGTCAACAAAATGTATATCTGTTGGTATCTTTTCCCCCAAAAAATAAATTTGATTGTTGATGATAGTGAAGTTAATGGTTTATTAATGAAAAAACTACATCTAAAGTTATTCCTTCAACGATTGACGAATTTAAGTCTGATATTTGAAGGCTTGGTTTACTTCTATTGATCGTGTTGAATTTTCAGTGTGGCATCTCTTTTGTCCAGCATGTAGAGCTCCCAGTGAGGATAATGATGGTCACGTACTGTACCTGTATTAAGATTTGCATCAACTTTTTCGTAGTTTTCAAACGGGGTCGTTTTTATCATTGATGTTGTCAATGGTGCGATAGTAAATGCAGATAGGGCTATATAGAGCTGAGTTTCTGCATCGATGGAGATGTCCAATGCAGTGCACTGGGACATATTTCCAAAGTGGAAGTTCCGAGCAAGTAAATGGAATCAATATGGGTGTTCCTCCATTCTTTGTTCTCTGAAGATTCTATTTTTCTTCCACCGGAATGTCTTGGAGATGATCCACGAGGGAGGTTGTTCTGATTGTTGTTCACTGGCTGCTGTCCAACGATCAGGTTTTTTGTATCGATGGTGGCCTCTCCATAGTCATAGCAAATCCAAACAGAGCGTCAGGGTTGGAAGAATTGCGGCTCCAATTCTGATCGCTCTCTCATTATGGCCTTCAAGACCATCACCACCATGTTTTATTGGTTGGGTGATGGTGCGGTAATAAAAGGACAAGTTTTATTATAATATTTTTATTCTGAAGTTTTCTTATAATATTTGGACTTATCAAATATTACATGGAATTTAAACCATAGAAAATTTTGGATTTTAATATATTGCCATGTATAACCTCGGAGTTCCAAAAATACCAAGATGTAAGGGGGGCACTTTGTGAAGTTTTTGTCATATGTTGGATCAAATGGATCATTGGAAAAATAAAGGTAATTTTTCAAATGGATCATTGGAAAAATAAAGGTAATTTTCCATATGCCTATTTTGGTAAAATCAATTTATTCTATGGTTGGATCAAATGGATCATTGGAAAAATAAAGGTAATTTTCCATATGCCTATTTTGGTAAAATCAATTTACTCTATACCATAGAATTGGTAAGATGGCAATGAGAAAGTTGCCTTTTTTTATTTTATTTGGCATATATATTACAATGGTTTTTTGGGGAGGAGGGCGGAGGGGGGAATTTTTCCACAAATAGTGCAAATTTTGTCTATGATGCACACTTCTGTAATGGGGGGTTAGAAAACCTTGTATTACTATCATTTTTGTGCACATGTTTGTCATGAAAAATTGGCATGTAAATTGATGTAATTTCCATGTAAAGGCCCTATAATTTGATGTGAAATTACTACAGCTATCAGAATGGATTTTAGCCATTACAGGTGAGGAAGAGAGTGAGAGGAATTTTCATGCCTAAGCCTTAATTGGATTATTTGTAATCATCATGTAATCAGTTGAATGAGGCAATTTTCCTAAGCCATTTTGATGATTCATTGTAAACTTGACCAATGAGTATGATTATAAACTATTGGCAAGTAAGTTACTCCAAATATTGAAGTACAAGTCATCAAATATAGGTTGAAAATTTATGCAGATGTGGGCTTAGACATTTCATCTCCGAAGAACAAAAGGTGAAGGAGACATGGAATGTTCCCTTTTTCCACACATTTCTTTGGTATGCTTGCGTGTTGGCTTTATATTCGACTGGCACATGAAGGAGTCTTGAAGGAATGCCTTTTGGATTTTCATAGACATACTTGATAATTTTGGAGACCAAAAGTTTCTTTGTGGGGAGGCATGATCCAGATCTCCAATACGGAAGGATCACCAAGTTGACGGAAGTTGGTTTTGTTACGAAAATATCTCTATGGATAGGGTAAACCACAACGCATGGAAATGATTGGAGAAATCAACTCTATCCCATAAACGATATATAAACCAATGTGCAAGTTTAGATAAGAAATATACCTACCTCGGCCTGGGAAACGATGATGTTCCACCGTTTGAGAACTTTGACCCAAAGCTATATACCAAGAACAAGTTCAACAAACAAGCAAAGAAAGCATATGGTGGTAGTATAAAAGGTTAGCACATTAGATAACATAATCCATTAATGTACATAACAAATACACCCATGGATAATAATTCATATACTTGAAAGATATTAATTGACGGAAAAGAGTATTTCTATTAATAAAATGATTAGTAGAAGTGAAAATATTATAGACTTTCATGTCTATTCACGGTTCGTAACCAAGAAACTAATTTCCTTAGAGCTAGGCCTCCACCATTTCGCTAACTCTCCATCATAGGCAAGATCACAATTGATACAATGAGGCTATCCATCAATAAGGGAAGATCTTGGGGATGAACAATGTATTCAGAAATTAAAGGAAAAAGGGATGCAAAATCAATATAAAGTGAATAATTTCTCCTGAGTAACTTTTCCTGAATTCTTTCTCTCCTTTCCATAGCTCCGAATTGTCCCATTTATAGCCTTCAAATGGAACTCAAGGGTCTAGTCAAAATGTTTCCAGTATATAGAAATTCAAGGATCGAGATCTCTTGTTGTGAGATGGAAACCCGACATTTCATTTTCATTTTCTTACACAACCTGGCGTATCGGGTCGTAGTGAGGCTTCCTACGTATACGCTTTTTGTATAGTGTGAAAGATGCATACAAGTGGAAAATTTTGTATTTTTGTCTCGATTTTATCATCATGGAAGATAAGCACCGTGATGGAATTGAATAAGGCCCTCTCGTGAAAGATTGCATAGGGTGAGAAAATCTTGCTATAATAGATGCCCCCTAATGTGTGGAGGTCGAGGAGTATCTATGATGTTCGAAATACATTATGAACAACCCAAAAGTGGAGTGGTAGGGAAATAATGTAGGATGAACTAGTTGCTCATTACATTCTCGCGATTGACTTTGCATACATGGCTGCCAATAAATTTACACCGCAGATCCATGTGGAAATTTACCAAACAGGTGTTTGTGGCCATGAATGGGAAAATACAAATGTGGTTACATGCCAATATCTATCATATTCATGATCAAGGCCTAGTAGAACCATTCTTAAAACCAATATGAAGATATCTTTATACCATGGAGTAAAAATCTGATCTCCCACGATCACCAAAGTCATATAGGTACCGGTCCACTGAATGAAGAAACAACCAGAAAGTTGCGGCCACATAAAGATGTCTTCAAGTCTTCTACATAATACGCCAAGGGTAAAAAAGTATACATTATGTGAATAAATGATTTGAGGTCAAAACATAATGAGACATCGCTTGATTATCGGTCATCGATGCAACCGTTAACAAACGAGAAACCTTATCACCGATAATGAGTGAAAATAAGGCACCGAAATATCTTACAAGTGTGAATAAAGGAGTTGGTGTCAAACACCTAAAAAATCCATCGATCAAGAGACATTAATCTATTCAACCGTCGATGGCCTTAGAGATTGCCAACGATGACCTAAAGCCTCAAGGCAATTATAAGACTCTAGGTCTCGCTTCCGTAAAATGGGCTGAAGTCGATGGAAAGAGACCCGCCGAAACGAGAGAATTAAGGCATATATCATCAAGCTCTAGGTGCAAAGCATGAGCTCTAAGGATTTGCGTAAATCGACGAAGAACATGTTCACGAACTAACGAAATTGTGAGTTTTTCGCATGCACCAGATGCAATAAATGCATGAAAAAGACCCTCTAAATAAAAACCAATGATGAAAACTACTAAAAGCAGAGGAAACCACCAATAAGGCTAATGGCATCCAATAAACTGCACAAATCCTTAACAGGTGAATATATTATTGTCGTCGAACACAGGAAACCACCTAGTCAACAACCAATGATGAAATGCCCATCTGGGTTCAAGGTTACCTACCAATGATGAAAGTAGGGCTAGGGTAACGAGTAGGACCAAATATCATGTGTTTTTGAGACAAAATGAGGGTATGGATGATGTGAAAAGTCAAGAGTTATGAGGAGGGGCCGCATAGGTTGATAGATCTCCTTTGAACAAGAGCATGAGACATGTGGAGGACTCACAACATATACCCGATGATGAACCATGATGCAGAGGCATCAATGAAATGCTTTGTAGGGATCGGAAGAGTAACCGCTTGGTAGATAAGACTCAGAATAAACGATTCTAAGGCCATGCTAATCCCAAAATTATGATGATGAATGGACTCAATAACGTTTTTCATCATAATTTTGGGTTATGTTCAAAGGTGACACAACTACTACTAATATGAGATAATACCTTCCTCAAGCTCTATTTTTGTTTTTCATAGACAAATGAATTATATGATACGTAGAGGAGGAAACAAGTTTCGCAAGTAATCAAAACTAGTTCCAGTGAACATACCTATGCTCAATGTGGGGAAATGCATGCAGGAGATGGAAACTAGGGAGAATGTTCCCTCCTCGGTATAGGGTGTCAAATTAGAAGGATATAAACAAGTTCCGCTATTGATGATGCAAAACTATTGAGACAAATGGTTTATAACGCAAAAGAGAGAACCTAATTCATAGTTCACTGCAAGTAAGGGCATGAGATGAAATCACAACTTACTGCCAAAAAATGTCCTTTTATGTCTTTAAGTCTACTTGGTGTAAAAAAGGGATAAACTTTTGAAGCCAAATAAACATCTTTTCAAAACCACTTAATGAAAGTGTGAAAAAGACAAGTTCATTTGATGATCTTTTCTATTTTTGATAACTAGGCCTAAAAAAGATATTAACTAAGACTCACAACCTTTCAAGTCCAATTTAACGAGTGTGAAAGGAACAAATCACTTAAAAATATTTTCTCTTTTAGATGAGCCAAAATAGCTTAACTGGGGACTCATGACCTTTCATGTCCAATTAACGAGTGTGAAAGAGACAACTACCGACAATATTTTGGTTTTAGAGGAGTCGGAAAGCGCTTAAATGACTCATGGATGTTGGTTCAAGAAACATATAATGGGGAGGCCAAGGCTCCTATGCAAGACTTCTTTGAAAGGTCAGCAACTTACGAAGAGTCGACACAAGCTTGGGAAACCCAAATATTTCCAAGTCAATAAGGATAAAATACCAATACATTGGTAAAAACTCGTTGAATTGACTTTAACCTTTATCTAGAAAGGTGCAGAAGAAGGAAGTCGAGGCTCTAAAAGATAATTCCAATCAAAGGAAAACATCCTAGGACTTGGAGGGAGAGTACTTGAGGAGAGTAAAAATATGTCTTGTTCATAAGGTGCAGTAATAGAAGTGTTAATGACATGGTTGAAGGACTCATCACCCTCCAAAAGAAGAGGGATTGACCGAATATTGCATCGGTAATGTCACTTCCCTTAGTCTTGTCACTCCAAGAGTAGTTATGAGGCTCGGCCAAATATTGCATCGACACTCACTTCTTCAACCATTGGTTGAATAGGATGAGTGAAAACAAGGTCAAGAGGTGTGTCACCCCAAAAAAATAGGAGTGATGTCAGTCAAAAATTGTATCGGACACTCCACCGCTTAGTTGAATAGGATGCAAGACAAAAATGTTCAAGGATGCATCATCCCTAAAGGAAGAGGGGAGTCATCATTACATTAGCATGATCGTTGTATCGAATTCAAGAAGGTTGAAGACAAAATGACTTAGAACCAAGGGCCCTGTGAAAGGAATAACATGCCTTCTGTACCACAACATTGTAGGCACAAACAAGTAAGGTGATCTCATTTGAAAATACTACAAAGGAACCTGGGTTTACGCTCTTTCACATCTAGGCTTTCATCAGACAATGTCCCTATATTGATCACTTGCAAGTAAGTTAGTGACATGCTCCCAACATGAGCTGCAGAGGCTAGTAGCAATCTCCAACATGACTAGAATAGATTGGTGATAAATCTCCAACATGGCTGGTAGAGGTTGGTGATGTATGTGCGGTGTGACTAGAAATGACTAGACTTGTGCCCTAGCATGACTTGTAGCGGTTGGTTGTTGGTCTTCAACATGAATAGCGGAGGTTGTCAACCCATCTCCAACATGACTAACATAGGTTGCGATGAATTCCAAAGATGTGGTTGACCTCACAAGATGCACGAGGAAGGTAGGTCAGTCCAAGGATCACTAAAAATAGAAGTAAAAGGAATGGATCTTCCCGTTGGAGACGCAGCCTACTGACATGGAATAAACATGATGGTCAGCGTCACAAAAGCCTAAATTACCCATAAGGGAATAATACATTTTGACACCAACATTCTTCATTTTCATTGAGAATTGTCGATTGCAAGGATCGACGAACAAATAGATGCATTATGACTAGAGAACAAAAAGGATAATTGATCGATCATCACGAATTTCCCATCATGAGGAAAACAAAGAGTACGGAAGATCGATGACATGATGGAGATCATAACATAAGTCCAACAGGACTTAATAACAAGTTATAATCAAGAAGCATATCAACTGCCTCTACCTCCACCTCTATCATCTTCCCACTTAACTAGACCGTAGCAGGAGAATACCATGAGGGTGGGAAGGAATGACCATCAAAAGTAGTAAACATGTTCGATGTCTTGGAAAGATTCAGAGAATCGAGATCTTTCCAAAAAATATATGGACATCACACATGTAGCAACAACTTCATCAACAACCGCACGTTTAATGATATACTTCTTGAGTATCTACTACGTATTTGTAAAGCCACGCGGTAAGGCGTTTAGGCTTCACATCTGTGATGTCAGAATTGATAAATTTTGAGCCACTCGGTTATAGAGCTCCTAAAGAAGAGAGTAAGGCATTCTTATATGAACGACATGTCTCGAGTACCTCTAAAGCCAACATCGCGATAAAAGGGTTTTAACGGTGTCCTCAACAATAGAGTAGTTCTAGGCGTCTCTAGAATTTTGACATGGGTAGAGAGCTTGAGTAATTCTTTCGGAATATGAGGTTGTGGATCTATTTTTTCGATCTGTAAAGTCATATCCAAAGGAGGAGGAGAATATTCTAAACCGAATAGCTTGTACATTATAATCTCGAGAGAAAGTGGCTATATCAATTTTTTTCATTGACCATGTTGATACATAAACGGTCGTCATCTTGCGATTGTTGGTTTTCACCCCCACCAGTCTCATTTCCAGAGTTTGAGGAGCTCGAGGTTAGGTGTTGATTATGTGGGAATGGATTCTTGGCCAAAGACAACCGGCTTATCGAGATAATAGCCTCAACTTCGCAAAGTTTAGCATAAATGGGTAAGGTGATCATCTTTGTAAAGCTTATAGGGAAACTTCACCTACGATTTCTCATTTTTCCTCTCCAACATTACTACCCGCCTTCTCATTATTATTATTGTCCTTTGGTTTTATTACCATTTTCCCACCCACGCATTATTACATCCTTTATTCTTAGTCCCTCCTAGTTGTTGTTTACCATTTGGGTTGGCTGACCATTGCATAGAATGTACATCTACCAACTGAGTACTGAAGACATAGATGAATTCCATTCTCCTACGATCGTTTAAAGACAACTTTTCAAATGGTTTAGTCACCTAGTGTGGACTTTACATTGGCGGTAATTCCACAATGCCATCTGTGATGAGCTCCGATTTTTCTAGGGTCATAATTTGACCGTGATGCATTAGGAATAAGGTCGTATAATATCCTAGACTGAGAAAATATCAAGTCTAGCTGCTAGGCTCTAAAGATCGCTTCTTCCTCGGTAATCCCGTATATCAACGCCCTTCGAAAGATAGATCATAAAGACTTAAGGAACCATTCTAAAAAGAAAGGCCAAGGTATAGGAGTCTTAATAAACCTCTTCCTGCCCACGCTTCACTCCCCGGATGTGGTCTCGAGATAAGGAGGGCGATATTCATGTAAAGTTGACAACAATTCTAGGCCAACATCATAACGAATGGGCAACCCGAAGTGGTTACGGAAGACCATCACCAACTGAATAAAAGTACCATATGCCCCCTTAGGTAGCTCAATATACCATTTCACGAACTCCGATGAGGTTGCATTGAAATAATCTTAATAGAATAGAATCATCATTAAGGGAATTTTAGATGAGCACCAAAGGTGAAAGAAAATGGCGTGGTCACCAGGATCCTCTCCATTATTACCCTCAAACTGGATGTTCAAGAAATTTCGTATGAATGGGGACCACAGGATCGCGACCATAGGGTCATTCATTAACTTAGACAAGTCCGCGTATCAGCATGGCCAAAAGGAGATGTGGTTGCGAAGATCCGGGCCCAAGCTCCCGGAAAGATTGTGCTTATGAATGCAAAGCCATCCGTGGTTCTCCGGGTAAACACCATGGCCCCGTCTGACATTATAAGGCCTCCTCCGGGATGATTCATAAGGGGTTGGTTGGGAACCATTCTAGTATGGATTTTATGATGAGGGTTGTAAAAAAATACCCTAGATGGAGTGGCTCCAGTTTGGGGGTTGCCTAAGGTGTGAAACTCACCTCCTCCGGGTGGTGACCCAGAGGATAGATGCGGATTCATCATGCCAATTGTATTGGTAGGAATCTACACCAAGGAGGTAGGTTGTAGGATGAAACTTGAGCCGGAGCTTGTTCCGCTGCATTGTGGACTATTCCACCCATAAGTATGAGGATTGGACCCAGGGTTAAACACATGAATGCCTCCCATATTAGAGTCATTTGAGGGATTTGAGATCCACCAAATTAAAATGGTGTGTAGGGAGGTGTACTGCCCCAAAGCCCAATGCTAGCATTAGGGCCAACAACCGGGATGGAGTTCGGAAGATATGAAGTGGAAGTTACATGTACCATAAGAAATGGGATTGGAATCCATAGGATGGATCAAACATTATACTCAAAGGAGTGGCCACAAGAGACCCAAAAGGGTTCGGCGCTTATAGTCAGGCATTTACTTCATAGGTCACATAGTAATTATAGGCACCTCTGGCACTAAATCCATAGAGGTTGAAGGAGTCGAAGGAACCCCATTAACTATAGTAGGTATGAGAGTCAAGGGATCCCAATGCTTTGAAGAATAGGTTCAAGTACTATCCTTGTAGAATCACAAGTCCGAACAAAGGAGGTGTGTGTACCATGTATAATAAATATACTCCTTTTAGAAGGCAAAGAATCAAAACCCGGTGGTAACTGTAACAACCAACGAGACCGGCGGGGAAGCTAGTCTGACTCCACAATGACTTAAGACTCTAAAGATAAAAATATATCCTAAGGCCAACTAGGCAATCAAAGAGAACACCAAAATTCAAGCTTCCAAAATGCATGCAAATCCAAAGTGGGTTGAGTGGCCTCCTCCCTAAAGAAGGTATGTCTCGCTCAAGAGGGGCCTAAGACTCCATCCTAAATATCGGAGGTAACATAATCGATTATAAGGTCCCTCGTGGGCTCAACAACCAAATGGCCGATCCCTGAGAGGTAATCCTCCATGTTAAAGTTGTGTTGTCCTAATTCTTATCCGACTCCGTGAAAGTACCTGCAGAATAACCCATGCAGGTAACTTATGAGACACCTAAGTCAAGAAAACTAATAAACCATTGTATAACCAATGCACGTGCTGCAGTAGTCATAAGTCGTCCACTGTATGGGTATGGTATCAAATCCTAAAACCTTGAAATCATCGCCTCTCATGAAGGTAAGGAACTAACAAGATCCCCTGTGATACTAATAGATCCCCATAAATATATTTGAGGCTAAGAAAGGTATCGAGGGATATCCCTTCAACCGACTTTTATGCGGACCTCATGATTAACTCCGATGTGAGCTGAGCCTCCCGATAGGTTACCAATTATACAATGGATTTTTCCACTCGACTCAAACACATATGTTGATTTAATTGCCTTGGAGAATTTTACTAATAAAATCCTATTCCAAGGCACTAAATCCTAGTTAGTTTGTGCACCTCGGAAAATAAAATCGCGGGATCTAGTTAATTTTTAAATTATAGTTTGATTTTAATGCACGGATTTACTCAAAAGTTATGGTAGTGAACCATGGTGTTAAGGACTATGCAAGAAAATGAACATGAAAATAATGCAAAGTCCTAACTTTGAATTTCAATGAATGATATGCTTCTAAAACCAAGGCAATTTCCAAGTTCAACTCTACAATTCAGAAATAAAATGCAATATTTCAATCTTCATATCCTTTCACTAAGCTAATGATAAAACTCAAAAGACAAAATGTCACAAATGAAAAATGTATATTTTTGTATTTTCAATATAACAAACCTAAAATGCATGGAATGAAAAGTAAATTGATACATAGACCCACTATGTATAAAAAAGAGATAACTCAAGAAGGATACCAAGAAAAACACCCATCCCATTGTACAAGGAAAATAAAAATGAGAAGATGAAGAGAAAAAACTTCGCCAAAAAAATCAACAAAAAGAGGGAAAACTAATGGGTATTGTAAAACCTATCAAAAATCTCAAAAAAAAAAAAAAAAAAAAAAACATCAAATCCCACCCAATAACCACTAGACCAAGAACCGGGTAAGGCAAACCGATGTACACAATTGTTCAAGAGAACCGAGTGTATATACGCATCTTGCAGTGAGATAACCTGTGTATGTACGTGAGTGTAAAGGAAAAGGCACATATATGTTTCAAAACAAGGCTAAGCAAGGAAGAAAGGTTGAGAACTTAGACCCAGAGTGAACAAAAAATGTCAAGCAAGAAATGATACGATAAGAACCACAATAGAAACGAGATAAAGCTAAGGATAAAAGTACTCCAAAACCTAAGAAATAAGATTCAATCCCCAATATGATTTTTACCTCGCTACGAGGAAAATCTATATATGGCTAGGGTAAAACCACAAATTGCATCTTAAATGACTGCAGAATCAAATCCCGTAAACGCGCTATATAAACCAATGTGCAAGTAAGATAATAAAGAGGCTCTACCTCGTCTATATGTTCGATGATGTACATCGTTGAGCACTTCAATTCAAATCTTTATAACTACAACAAGTTCTCAACAACAAACAAGCAAAACAAGCATATGGTGGTAGTAAGGCTAAAAGGTTAGCACATTAGATAGCATAATCCATCAATATACATAAAAAAAATACTACGAGGAACCCATATATTTGCAAGATATTAATCGATGGGAAAAGAGTATTTCTATTAATAAATGATCATCAGAAGTGAAAATATTACAGATTTCTGTGTCAGCACGGTTTGAAACTAAGAAAATAAGTTCCTTCCGCTGAGCCCCCACCACTTCAATCCTCCACCAAAGGAAATCTCATAGAAGGGAGACAACAGGTTCTCCATTAATATGGGAAGAGATTAAAGGAACACTGTGTTCGCACTTAAAGGACAAAGGATGCATCAATATGAAGTAAATAATTTCTCCGTAGTAACATTTCTCTCGCCAAAATGCACTTATCTCCTTCCATAGCTCGACTGGCCCATTTATAGTCTCCAAATGGAACCGGCGGAGGATCAATGTTTCTAGTATATGGAAGGCCAAGGATCATACATCTCTCCTATCGTGACATGGAAACCCACCATTTAATTTTCATTTTCTGGCAAAAAATCATGATGTACGGGTTAATGGAGCAACCCGTGACATACACTCCTGCCTACAAGATAGTGCAAGATGCATACAAGTGAAAAATTTTGTATTTTTGTCTCCTCGGATTTTATCAACAAGGAAGGATAAGTCTCAGATAGGGAAATGGAATAAACTGGTCTGGTGTAAGCATTGCATAGGCGAGGAAAAATTCACATAACATGGTGACTAAGTGGTGGAAGTGGTGAGATTTATGCTTTTATAAGTTTTATAATATCACACATTTTATTAATGCTTTCTGAGATAAGCCTCATGCATTTATCATTTTATTTGATTTATTATTTGTGAGATTCCCATGCATTTTGATATGCTTTATGAGATTTTGAAAAATTCATACATTATTATTCATTTTTTATGTAAAATGATTAATACTTGTGGAGATCGAGAACTTCGGAGGTTCGGAGAAATGTGCTCGCTTTGAGTTGAAATCCCTCAGAGGATAAATCCTAGAGTTACATGATGGTCTAATGTCATATCGCTAATGTGTCATAGAAAGAAGGGTGACAAATGTCACTTGAAATAGTACAGATGATAGACCTAAATATTATTAAATGAGTGCCATGTGTCATGATAGGAGAGTTCCACGCTTCATGATAGAAGAGTGATAAAAATCTCAACTGATGGATGCCACACATCTCTAGCTCTTCGTGGTTCAAGAGTTTTCTTGAATGCAAAGTCTCGATACCTCCCAAATGGTTGAAACTCACGAAGTAATTAGCTAGCGTTTATCCAATTAACCTGTGATAAAGTTTTAATTAACATTTAAATATTTCGTGACTTTAAATGGGTGCTTCGGGGCTTCGGAGGTTTGGGTTTGTTGTGAATTGAAATCCCCCAAAATGATAATATATCGGAGCTGACGTGTCAACATGACTTCACTATTGTTGATGTGTCCACATGATAGAGAGTGATATGTGTCACTAAAAAATGGGCGGATGATCGTGAAGTTAAATGATTGAAATGAGTGTCATGTGTCAACACTGATGGATGCCACATGGCTCTGACGTTTCAACATTCAAGATTTTTTTCAGTGCTAAGTGTGGATATCTCCCAGATTCATGATCTTGCAAATTGATGCAGTGGTTTGGCATTCATGAGTTTTTGACAAAGATGATCTCAGACGTTTCGACGCCGAAGTCACGTAGTGTAGTTTGTGTAACTCTGCGATTAAACCTCATTCATTTCTAGAACCTCAAATGTACAAGATTTTTTTGATCTGATTGGCATGTTGGATCTCCACCCTTGAAAATTTGCCCCTATCCTGCTTTCTCAATCCAAGCCCAAAAATGACTACTCCAAATTGTTGCATTTTTTCACTGGCCATCCATGTGCATACAAAAAGGCTTGGTCAACATGTTGTGATCTCAATCAATGGAAAGCACGATGAAAAGTATTCTGAACCAAATCATGACATGTAATTATCCTTCAAGAAAAACAAAACAAAATGTGCAAAGACTCAATCAATAAAGAAATGATAGAAACCAAGTCATTTGGAGAGGGAGATTGACTCAACCAGCATGAAGGGGAATGATTTTCAAGAAGGTATAGGGAAAATGAGGTAGAAGGTAGGGTGCAGATTTAGGTCTCAACATCTGGGATAAGAAGAATCATGGATCGACTAGGGTTATTACGCCGTATGTAAAGTTTCAAACTAAAAACCAGAGTTTAGTGTCCGCCAACCGATAGTTAATGAGTGTATTGACGTTGAATGATTATCTTTGATGTTATTTCATTTCATTATGCCTCTAGGAAAAAAAATTTTGATGATGACTCAAAACCGCCTCTCACTGCGGGTTTCCATTACGGAGTGTTGATGTGGAAATATAGATATGACATAGGGGACATCAAAAGATGACATGGATAATGCTTAATCAATACATATTGTATACGTGGAAAACACATGGCAGTTGATTTGACCTCTAGGGAATGAGGAGCGTTTATTTTTAGCATCATGGATTTTCCTTTTGACACAGGTTGACGTTTCCTTTCCCCTATTTACCGATGTCGATAGTATATCAATGATCAATGATTGTAGTTTCCTATGTCAACCATTTAAATTTCTGGTTCATCGATGTTAATCATATATCGACGATTTTTAGAAAACTTTTTGTATGCCAGAGTCAACAATCAACGTGCCCTTCCTCCCACTTCTTCGATGTTGATGGTGCATCGATGATCGAATATCGACAATTATCATGGTTATGTGGGCATTTTTCCTCTCGAATTTCTCCAATACCAATGGAAGTGCATGGATCAAATTTTTAGGTGCATACACTTAGTCTAAATGCCAATTTTACTTAGAGAAAAGGTCAATTTTTTAAATAATTACTAACCAAACTGAATGTGATCGATGACAAAACATAACAACAAATAAAACCCATTGATCCCTACAAACCGACTTAATTCAGAAAGACAAAGTGGTTCCAAAATGAAAATTTCACAAAAACTGGGGTGTGTTGAGTGCTCAACAACAAGAAAAGATTGAAGAAATTTCAAAGTTGACCCCATTCACTTCTCACCATGTGGGGTTGCGTGAATGACATTTGTGATGGGTTTATTGGAAATTCCATGTCAAATTTCAAGATAGTTCCGGGTAATGATTCTATAGAAGGAATGATGAATGATGACAATGAGATGTGCGCGATGAATGTTGATGCAAATGTGTATGATTCTCCAACATTATGTGGGGACATCATATATATATTTAAGCTCTCTAAACCCTTCCATACCATCAAGGCATGTGTCTAATCTAACCATATCAAATTTGATGCATGCCAGACACAAATTGAAAGAATTTCAACGTTGTACCCATTCATTGCTCACTATGTTGGGTCAGTGCATGAAATTTGTGATGGCTATATTGGAAGTTCCATTTGCAAATTTCCAGATAGTTATGACAACTTATATAGAATGGAATGATGAATGATGACAATGAGATGTGCATGATGAATGTTGATGCAAATTTTTATGATCTCAAATATTATGTGGGGACATCAATATACATTCTAAGTCTTGAAACCCTCCCACACCGCCACAAGGCATGTATCTAATCTAACCATAAAGTCAAATTTTGATGCATACAAGAACAGATTGAAGAAATTTCACTGGCCCCATTCACTGCTCACTCATGTGGTCAGCAGCATGAAATCTCTGTGATGGGTGTATTGGAAGTTCCATGTCACCAAGATAGTTCCATAACCATTCTATAGAAGGGAATGATGAATGATGACAATGATATGTGCATGATGAATGTTGATGCAAATGTGGATGATCTCAACATATTTGGGGACATCAATATAAATCCTTGAGTCTGAAACCCTCCCATACCATCAAGGCATGTGTCTAGTCTAACCATGTCGACTTCGACAAGATACAAGCACGCTTTGAAGAAATTTCAATCTTACTTATTCACTTTCATTAAAGCGAGGTCGATGAAAGATGAAAATTTTTTATGGGTGTATTGGAAGTTCCATGACATTTCAATAAAGTTCCGACAAAGATTCTATAGATGTAAATGATCTAATCATGACAGTGCGACATCCATTATATTGAACATTGATACAAACATGGACAATGTTAAATATTATGCGGGACATCAAACATCCTTAAGTCTCAAACCCCTCCCATATGTTCAAGGCATGTACTATAACCATGTCAAATTTTGATGCATACAAGAACATATTGGAATAGTTCTCAATGTTGTCCCCATTCACTTTTCACTATGTGGGGTCTGTACGACATTTGAGATGGGTGTATTGGAATTTCCATGTCAAAATTCAAGATATTTCTAATAATGATTCATAGATGGGAATGACTAATGATGAAAATGAGATGTGCATGATGAACGCTGGATGAAAATGTGGATGATATAAAATATTATGTGGGACATCAATATACATCCTTGAGTCTTGAAACCCTCCCATACCGGTCATGAATGTGTCTATTCAACCATGTATAATTTTGAGCGAAACAAAACACATATTGAAGAAATTTCAACATTGGCCCCATCTTTCACTGCCACCATGCGAGGTCAAGGTAATATTTCAGTGCATGACATTTGTGGTGGGTGAATTGGAAGTTCCATGACATTTCAAGAGAGTTCCAAAAAATATTCTACATATGGAAATGAGACGGCCATTATGAACGTTGATGCAAACATGGACGATCTCAAATATTATGTGGGGACATTAGACATCCTTGATTCTTGAAACCATCCCATACCATCAAGGAATGTGTTTAGTCTAACCATGTCAAATTTTGACGCATACATGAATAGTTTGAAGAAATTTCAACGTTGGCCCCATTCACTGCTCATTGTGTGAGGTCGATGCAAGATTACATTTGTAATGGGTGTATTGGAAGTTCCATGACATTTCAAGAGAGTTCTGACAAAGATTCTATAGATGGAAATGATGAATGATGACAATGAGACATCCATTATATTGAATGTTGATGAAAACATGGATGATCTCAAATATTATGCGGGGACATCAAACATCCTTAAGTCTCGAAACCCTCCCATACCAACAAGGCAACTTTCTAGTCTAACCATGTCAAATTTTGACGCATACAGACACATATTAAAACATTTCAACGTTGGCCCCATTCACTGCTCACTATGCAAGATCGGTGGAAGAAATTTTTGATGGGTGTATTTGAAGTTCCATGTCAAATTTCAAGATAGTTCCAACAATGATTCTATAGAAGGAAATGACAAACATTGACAATGAGACATGCATCATGAACGTTGATGAAAATGTGGATGATATCAAAGATTATGTGAGGACATCATACATCCTTGAGTCTTGAAACCCCCCCATACCATCAAGGCATGTGTATAGTCTAACCATGTCAAATTTCAATGCATAAAGGGACATATTGGAGAAATTTCAATGTTGGCCCCATTATCTGCACACTTTGTGGGGTCGGTGCATGACATTTGTGGTGGGTGAATTGGAAATTCCATGAAATTTCAAGAGAGTTCCAACAAATATTCTACAGATGGAAATGATGAATGATGAAAATGGGATGTCCATTATGAACGTTGATGCAAACATGGACGATCTAAAAGATTATGTGCATACATCAGACATCCTTGAGTATTGAAACCCTCCCATGCCGTCAAGGAATATGTTTATTCTAACCATGTCGAATTTCGATGCATGCATGCACAGTTTGAAGAAATTTCAATGTTGGCCCCATTAATTGCTTACTATGTGAGGTTGATGCAAGATGACATTGGTGATGGGTGTATTGGAAGTGCCATGACAATTCAAGAGAGTTCTGACAAAGATTCTATAGATGACAATAATGAATGATGAAAATGAGACATTCATTATATTGAACGTTGATGAAAACATAGAGGATCTCAAATATTATGTAGGGACATCAAACATTCTTAAGTCTTGAAACCCTCCCATACCATCAAAGAAATTATCTAGTCTAACCATGTTGAATTTCGATGCATACGGGCACATATTGAAAAAAAATAAACATTGGCCCCATTCACTTATCACTGTGTGAACTCGGTGTAAGAAATTTGTGATGGTTGTATTGGAAGTTCCATGTCAAATTTCAAGATAGTTTCGACAACTATTCTATAGAAGGGAATGACAAATGATGACAATGAGACGTGCATGATGAACGTTGATGCAAATGTGGATGATCTCAAATATTATGTGGGGACATCATACATCCTTGAGTCTTGAAACCCTCACATACCATCAAGGCATGTGTCTAGTCTAGCCATGTCAAAATTCAATGCATACATGCACATATTGAAGAAATTTCAACGTTGGCCCCATTCACTACTCACTATGCAGGTTCGGTGCATGACATTTGTGGTGGGTGAATTGGAATTTCCATGAAATTTCAAGAGAGTTCCGACAAAGATTCTACATATGGAAATGATGAATTATGACAATGAGACGTTCATTATGAACGTTGATGCAAACATGGACAATCTAAAATATTTTGTGGGGAATTCATACATATTTGATTCTTGAAACCATCCCATATCGTCAATGCATGTGTCTATTCTAACCATGTCAAATTTTGATGCATATAGGCACAAAATGAAGAAATTTCAATGTTGGCCCTATTCACTACTCACTGTGAGGGGTCGGTGGAAGAAAATATTTGTGATGGGTGTATTGGAAGTTCCATGGCATTTCAAAAGACTAGTTGCAACAAATATTTTACATATGGAAATGACGGATGATAACAATGAGACATGGATGATCTCAATGATTATTTGTAGGGTCTATGGATGTCATTAATCCCTTGACCATATATAATCCCTAATCAATTAACCATTAAACTACCTAAGCCCCAAATACATTAGTCATTGACCCTTAATCCCTTAAAATGTAACCCATAATCCCTTAACTCGTAATCACTTAAACGTTAACCCCTAATCCTTTAACCCTTAATCCCTAGACCCCAAATCCCTAAATCACCTAATCCCCAAAGCTCCTATTCACTTAACCCCAAAAAACACAACAAAATTATTATTTAGTCACATTAGGAGTTAAATTGGAAGCCAAACTAGAAGCTAAAAAGGAATCTAGTCTAGAAAATAAACTGGAAGCTAAAACGGGAGATAAACTGGAAGCTAAACTAGGCACTAATTGGGGCACTAAATAGGCAGCTAAATAGGGAGCTAACTTAGGTGTTAATTGGGGTGCTAAAATAGGTGCTAATAGCACCTATATTATCACCCGCTTGTGTTTCTTGGTGCAAATAGCACCATAAATAGTGCCCTCCTAATAAATAGCGCCAACTTTAGCAAAAAAGTGGAGAAAAATACATTAAAACAACCAATGGAAGAAAAAAAGGGAGCTAAAAAGGGAGTTAATTACAAGGATTTGTTGTAGTGCATAGTTACATAAACTCTAACATTATTGAAAGATTTCACTTGCAAAGGAGTAAGCATAATAAATGTTGGTTAGTTCAGTTAGCCCGGGGGCTAAGAGAAAGATCTATGAGATAGTTAAAGATTTCCCAATAGACATGAATGGACTGAACACAAAAGTAGATGTGAACATTATGCCTTTGGGTTCATATTGTTGTTTAATTGGCATGGATTGGTTGGAAAAAACACCATGCTATTTTAGATTCTTACAACAAGGAAATAACTTGTCTTGATGAGAGAGGGAATCAAGGAAAGATTCAAAGCATTCCAAGAGTTGTAGTTGTTACAAATATTTTAGTCATGCAGATGAAAAAGAGTTTTAGGGAAGGATGACAAATTTTTGCAGCCCACCTGAAAGACAACTAAAGATAAAGTGGCAAGTCTTATAGACCATCTAGTATTGAAAGATTTTGAAGATGTTTTTGAGGAAATTCCAAGATTTCCAACAAAGAGATACATTGATTGCTCTATTTATTTGGTTTCGGGAGCTTCCCTAGTGTCCAATACACCATTTAGAATCGGCACACCAGAATTGAAAGAGTTGTAGATGTAACTAGAGGAAATTTTGAAGAAGGGGTATATACACCTAAGTGTGTCACCTTTTCAAGAAGAGGGATGGCACCTTTAGGCTGTGTATTGATTTTAGACAAATATATTAGAACAGGATCTGCCTCACCCTATGCAATCTTGCAGAGAGGGCCTTACTCCATTTCCATATGTAGACTTACTTTCCCTGATTGATGAATCCAGAGAAAAAAATAAATATTTTTCCACTTGTATGCACCTTGCAAGCTATAAAACATGTGTATACGCTGGCTGATCCACTATAGCCCATGTACATCGGGATTTGTGCCAGAAAATCAAAATTTAATGTCAGGTTTCCATGTCATGATAGGAGATCTCTGATCCTTGGCCTTCCATATACTGAAATTTTTTTGACTCAGCCCTTCAGTTTCATTTTGAAGGATATACAGAAGCTAATTCCGAGCTATGGAAAGGAGAGAGAATTCAACTTTGAGAGAAAACTTACTCTGGAGAAATTATTACTTCATTATTGAGTTTTCATCCCTTTATCCTTTAAGTCTGAACACAATGTTCAGCCCCCAAGCTCTTCCCTTATTGATGGAGAACCTCTTTGTCTCCCTTATATGATCTTGCCTTCGGTGGAGGATTGAAGTGGTGGAGGCCCAGTTGGAAGGATCTCAGTTTCTTGGTTTTGAACAATGCCGATACGAAAGTCTGTAATGATTTCTCTTCTATTGATCATTTATTAATAGAAATACTCCTTTCCCGTCCAATTGATATCTTGCAAATATATAAATTGTTATCCATGGGCATGTTTATTTTGTATATTAATGGATTATGCTATCTACTGTGCTAACCTTTTATATTATCACTATATGATTTCTCTGTTTGTTTGTTAATAACTTGTTGCAGGTATAAAGATTTGGGTCGAAGTACTCAATGGTGGACATCATCAAACGTTCAGACGAGGTAGGCCTCTTTCTTACCTTGATTTCACATTAGTTTATATAGCATATGTTGGAATTGAGTTGATTTCTGTAGTCATACCTGTCTGTTGTGGTTCACCCTAGCCATAGAGATATTTTCCTCATAACAAACTGAATAAGGTCACTATAAATAACAAATATCATTTTCCAAGGATTGATGATCTATTTTATTAGTTGAATAATGAAAGAATATTTCAATAATGTTTTCCAAGAGTGACTTAAGATCAAGCTATATTCAAATGAGGATAAATGAAGAAGATATAAACAAGACAACATTTTGAACAAGATATGGACATTAGGAATTCACGATAATGCCATTTGGATTATCAAATTCCCTAGTTGCCTTTATGTGTGTGATGAATGGAAAGTTCATGGAGTACCTGGAAAAGTTTGGGATTGTTTTCTTAGATGATATTCTCATCTACTCTAAGTGTAATGTCCCTTTCCAAATAGGAGCTCCAAAGAGGAGGCTTAATGGTCTAAACTTCCCCGTTAGACTATAGTTAGGGCCAAATGATGCAGGAGCATCGTAAGCAGTCAAGCGAGCATGGAGGCAAAAGACAACTGGAAAGCGCAACACACATTTTTCACGTTTTGAAATGTTTTAAAAGTTTAAAGGAGCGGATGTCAATGTAATAGCTAGAAGGCGTACTTATATATATGTTTGAATGTTGTAAATAGATCTTGAGTGATTCACTCTCATCTATCGATGTAAAAATCATTTAAGCCCAGTTAATGAAAGTAGGTAGGTTTGAATTAATAGATTAGACAGTTTAGAGAGTGGGAGGGAAAACGGGTATAGACACCCTCACCATTGTATCATTATCATTAACACACATTAGCATAGCATAGAATAAGAGAGTTGTAGCAGAGAGTTGAAAGGAAAAACCCCATGTACAGGAGCTTTGGATGAATATATGAAGTTCTGAATCAGATTCCGTGGTGTTATGGTGTTTTCTGTTTATACATGGTGAATGGTATGTGCATGGTTGTTTATTCTCTCTGTTATGCATTTCTTTTAATACTATGTGTATGTATGATTTCATATTAAATGTTTGAAGTCTAAGAGAGAGAGAGAATGAGTTTCAATTGTTTCTCTTCCTGAGTGAGAAAAGTTCCTGCAAGGAGTGCAGTGAAACGTCTGCAAGGTGTGCATTGACAAAGGGTCTGAGTTTTATCTCATAAATCTTAGGAGGGATACCATTGTTCTCATTCTAGTAGAAGTGCAGGAGGAGCACAGAGGCCGTGCAAGGAGTGTGTAGGTTGTTGGAAGTCTTATGACTTATCGACTAAAGGAAGGATTGAAGGACTACTGTTGCCAAGACAACACAAAGCCGAAGAGATCAAATACCCAAAAGTATTTGATAGATTGCCACAAGGAGTGCGTGTAGGAGTCCTTTTAGAGACTCGAGTTTACAAGTTAAAGATCAAAAGGGATAACACCTTTGAACACTTCAAAGGAAGATGAATATCGAAACACTTCAAGGGAAGAACATTTGTTGTTTCACAAAGATTCTCAAGGAAGGAATGGAACGGTCAAACTTCTTCGTGGAGAACTTTCGAAGTCGCGAAATCTGAAAATACCGAAAAGAAAAGAAAAGTCTCGATTTGTAAAAGGGCGCGACCATATTATTAAGGTCAGGAGATTTGAGTGATGCTTTGTGGTTTGGTCACACATGCATACTCATAACGACCTGTGGATACACCGTCGAGTGTGTGGGGGATTCCCTGTGGAGGAACCGAAGAGCCAATCAGACTCAAGGGGAAGATTTAGAACGATCCTTAGTGGATCTCAGCCTGAGGGTTGGGGATCTGCGTCAAGTTTGGTATCAGATCCTGACTCTATTTGTATATTGCAGATGGAGGAAGTAGGAGGAAGAAGAGTACTATGATACGCATGAATTGTGGTATCAGAGCCGCAGAACAAGTCTTTTCTTTCTGTAGCAGAGAAAAGAGGAACATTTCACATCCATGCTACCGAGAAGAAGAGATAGGTCAATGCCTGATCCAGCAGTGGAGAGGGAAATGCGTGAACTACATGCTAGGGTTGATGCCATAGAGACAGCACAGAGGCACACAGTCGACGTTGGGGATATCAGCAAGGCTGAAAGTGAAAATGAAGCTGGACACGAAGAAGAAGTCGCAGTCAAAGATGTTGCAGATGAACACCTATTCAGGGTTGTTGCAAGGATAGGTGCTCGGGAAAAGATGGAGATTCCCATGTATGAGGGAAACCTGGATGTTGAAAAGCTTCTAGACTGGATTAGAGCTCTGGACAAATACTTCGACTATGAGGATGTCAAGGAAGATAAGAAAGTCAAACACGCCGTCACTAGACTTAAAGGGCATGCAACACTATGGTGGGATGAACTGTAGGCTGACAGACACTGCATAGGAAAGCATAAAATCAAAAGGTGGGATAGAATGGTTGTGAAGATGAAAGCCAAATTCATACTAGAGTATTATCAAATTACTCTGTTTTGGAGGATGCAGAATTTGAGACAGAAGATGATGTCAGTGAAGGAGTACACTGAAGAGTTCTACAAGAAAAACATCAGAGCAGGTCATCGGGAAAGCGATGATGAAAAGGTTGCCAGGTACATGAATGGTCTGAGATATGAAATCCAAGATGAGATGAGCATGATGATCATTTGAATTGTAGAAGATGCTTATCAGATGGCTTTGAAAGCTGAAGAGAAGTTGAGCTGAAAGCAAGGTCAAAGAGGTTGAGGCAGAAGTCAAACTAGAGGCAAAACAATTGCCCAAGACAGAACTCAGAGATCTAAAGAAGAGGGAAATAAACCTCATACTCAAATTAACAGAGGAGGAAGCTCACAAAGAGGGCAATATGTCGATAGAAATACTTTTCCTTGAGCTAGAGTAAGAGGAAGAGGCAAAGGAGGTGAAGTGAAATGTTTTGTTTATGGGAAAAATGGACATAAATCTTATGAGTGTCCAGACAGAAAGAAAGAAGGTGGTGAAACTCACTTTGCCGAAGCTCAGGGACAAAATGTTGAGACAGAAGATGTTGAGGGTGGAAGATCCTTAATGATGAGGAAAGTTCCCTTAACACCAGAAAAGGAGGAAGAGAACCCAGCCCAAAGGAACAGTCTATTTTTAATTTCTTGCAAAATAAAACACAGAGTATGCAAAGTCATCGTGGAAAGCAGTAGCATAGACAATCTCGTTTCTACAAAGATGGTAGAAAAGATGGAGCTGGAGACTATCATACATACAAGCCCATACAGAGTTTCGTGGCTACAAAAAGGACATCAAGTAAATGTCACTAAACAATGTTTAGTTGAATTTAAAATAGGAGGATATAAGGATGAAATATTATGTGATGTCATTCCCATGGATGTTTGTCATCTATTGTTG
>SNQJ01S0047584.1:37477-47984 GCA_010110895.2 Picea sitchensis | reverse complement strand
GTTGAATTTAAAATAGGAGGATATAAGGATGAAATATTATGTGATGTCATTCCCATGGATGTTTGTCATCTATTGTTGGGTAGACCATGGAAATATGATAGGAATGTGGTTCATGATGGGAGAAAGAACACATACACCCTGGAGAAAAATGGTAGGACGCACATGTTGTTGTCGATCAAGGACAAAGAAGTGAACCCACAGGTGAGAAACACTGTACTTCTCATGAGTGGGAAGGAACTTCTTAATGAGGTTAAGAAGAAGGAAGACACACAATTTATTGTGGTCAGGAAGCCTAGAATTATTTTGACCAGTACAAGAGTGGATGATTTACGAGAGGAAATCCAGAAGTTGCAGGAAGAGTTCGTTGATATAGTAGTAGACGAACTACCTCGTTCATTTCCATCGATCAGGAGTATAAGCCATCACATTGATCTTATACCTAGAGCCAGTTTACCAAACAAAGCAGCATATAGGTTGATTCCATAGGAGAATGAAGAAGTCAAGAAGTAGGTCTAGGATTTAATGAACAAAGGATTGGTTAAAGAGAGATTGATTCCATGCGTTGTTCCAATAGTGCTCAGCCCAAAGAAAGATGGAGGTTGGAGGATGTGTACAAACTCAAGGGAAATCAATAAGATTACCATCAGATATAGATTTCCATTAACAAGGATGGGTGATTTGATGGATTTCTTGGGTGGATCAAGATTGTTTTCAAAGATTGATTTGAAAAGTGGATATCATCAGATTCGCATGAGAGAAGGTGATGAATGGAAGACAACATTCAAGACGAATGAGGGGCTGTATGAATGGCTTGTCATTCCATTTAGTTTAACAAATTCACCTAGTACTTTCATGAGATTGATGAACGAAGTCCTAAAGGATTTCATAGGGAAATTCGTCATCGTATATCTTGACGACATATTAATTTTCAGCAAGACTGAAGTAGAGAACTTAAATCATTTAGCCACAGTGATGAAGAAATTACAACAAGAGAAGTTGTTGATAAATATGAAGAAATCGTCGTTCATGAGGAAAAAACTCATTTATTTGGGTTTTGTTATCTCTGCAAAAGAGCTGAAGATGGATCCGGAAAAGGTGAATGCAATCAAGAATTGGACATCACCGAAGAGTGTGTTTGAATTTCGGAGCTTCCATGGTTTGGCAAGTTTCTACAGGAAATTCATCCGAAATTTCAGTGGAATTAGTGCACCAATGATGGATACGGTGAAGAAAAGACATAAATATTTTCACTGGACAAAGGAAGTAGAGAAGAGTTTCAACTTGCTGAAGAAGAAGATCACTGAGCAACCAATTTTGGTTTTGCTAGATTTCAACAAGACATTTCAGGTCAAGTGTGATGCAAGTGGATTTGCAATTGGAGCAGTCTTGAGCCAAGATGACAGACCGATCGCATACTTTAGTGAAAAACTGAATGAAGCAAAGGTTAAGTACTCCACATATGACAAGGAATTATATGCAGTCATACAAGAACTAAAGAAATGGAGACACTATTTGGTTCCCAAGGAGTTTGTTTTGTACAGTGATAATAACGCTTTGCAATTTGTGACTCGATAGGAGAAGTTGAACCAAAAACATGCTAAATGGGTTGAATTCATGCAGAATTTTACTTTTGTAACCAAGCATATTTTTGGAACTGCTAACAAAGTTGTCGATGCTTTAAGCAGGAAATGTTTTCTTATGCAGGAATTCAGAGTCAAAACTTTAGGTTTTGATAACCTCAAAGAGATGTACAGGGATGATCCATATTTTAAGGAAGCATATGAGGCATCTGAGAATTCAATTCTCAAGGACAGAAGCTAGTGGACCGAATATATGATCCAGGATGAATTATTATTCAAGGGCAATCAACTATGTATTCCAAGATGCTCCATGAGGGAGAATCTGCTGAAAGAAAAACACAGTGGAGGATTGGTCGGACACTTCGGTCATGATAAGACGTTCTCAAAATTGAATGGCTCATATTTTTGGCCAGGGATGAGGACATATGTAGAATTTGTCAACACATAAAAGGAAAAAGGCAGAACACAAGGTTATAATAGCCATTACCCATACCTGCAAGGCCGTGGGATGCAGTGAGCATGGATTTTGTATTGGGACTACCAAGGACGCAAAGAGGCTATGATTCGATCTTTGTGGTAGTCGACAGATTTTCCAAGATGGAACATTTCATACCATTCTAGAAAACCAGTGACGCAACTCATATTGCGAACCTGTTTTTCAAGGAAGTCGTCAGACTTCATAGCTTGCCAAGGAGTATTGTTTCTGATCGAGATACCAAGTTCGTGGGACATTTATGGAGAACTTTATGGAAGAAGTTGGGGACAAGTTTTTCTTTTAGCTCAGCATATCATCCTCAGATGGATGGGTAGACAGAAGTCGTGAACAGAATATTGGGGGACTTGTTGAGGATCTTAGTGACTGAACACCACAGTCAGTGGGATCATATTCTTCCACGGGCGGAATTTGCTTATAATGATTCAATCAACAGAAGCACAGGGTAGAGTCCATTCCAAATTGTATATGGAATGCATCCAAGGGGAGATTTTGAATTGAAAGATTCAGAACAAAATCAATTCATGGGTGCTAGTGCAGAGAATTTTGTAGAAGCAATGAAGGAGATTCATAACCGAGTCAAGGAGCGATTGCAAAGTTCAATTCAAGAATACAAGCGCAAAGCAGATCTACATAGACGAGAACTTCAATTTGAAGTTGGTGATTTGATTCTTGCACATCTAAGGAAGGAGAGGTTCCCAAGGGGAACATATAACAAATTGAAGATGAAAAAGATCGGGCCATGCAAGGTCTTGAAGAAATTTGGGGCAAATGCATATGAGATTGAATTACTCGATGGGGTCGGAATTTCACCGATATTCAATGTTGTAGATTTGTACCCTTATAGAGATGAAGAGGCAGGGGCAGAAAATGAACAGACAGAGTTTCAATGGACTAAACAAATTCCTGTAGCTAAAAGGCCATAGATGGAAAGTACAATTGACAAGAGAGTCAGCAAAAAGACTAGGAGGAAAGAGTATTTTGAATACTTGGTCAGATGGAAGGGACATCCAGTTGAAGATGCTAGCTGGGAAGATGAAGTAGAAATTCAGAAGCATGGACAGACCATGCAAGAGCTCATGAACAGGAGTTCATGAAAATTTTTCAAGAAAGGGAGTATGATGCAGAATCATCGTAAGCAATCAAGCGAGCATGGAGGCGAAAGACAGTTGGAAAGCGCAACACACATTTTTCACGTTTTGAAATGTTTTGAAAGTTTAAAGGAGAGGATGTCAATGTAATAGCTAGAAGGCATACTTATATATATGTATGAATGTTGTAAACAGATCTTGAGTGATTCACTCTCATCTGTCGATGTAAAAAGAATTTAAGCCCAATTAATGAAAGTAGGTAGGTTTGAATTAATAGATTAGACAATTTAGAGAGTAGGAGGGAAAACGGGTATAGACACCCTCACCATTGTATCATTATCATTAACACACATTAACATAGCACCAAGGATGATTTTAGGGGCTAAATTTCGCTCATGGGCTAATTTTCCATGGTTTTTCAAAAAACAAGATTCGCTATTTTAAAAATGATTCGCCCAAATTCTATAGGATAAAATTATTTTACCTTAAAAATCGCCAAAATTTTATAAAAACTATATAAAATCCTTAGAAATTTGAATATTTTTACAAAAATATCGCCATCATTTATAGTTGGCATATGAAGGATTAGTAAGATTCGCCAAGGTTTCTACATTTTAAAATAAATTTCCATCCTTAAAATCATCCCTACATAGCACAGAAGAAGAGAGTTGTAGCAGAGAGTTGAAAGGAAAAACCCCATGTACAGGAGCTTTGGATGAATATATGAAGTTCTGAATTAGATTTCGTGGTGTTATGATGTTTTATGTTTATACATGGTGAATGGTATGCGCATGGTTGTTTATTCTCTCTGTTAGGCATTTGTTTTAATACTGTGTGCATGTATGATTTCATATTAAATGTTTGAAATATAAGAGAGAGAGAGAATGAGTTTCAATTGTTTCTCTTCTTGAGTGAGAAAAGTTCCTGCAAGGAGTGCAGTGAAACGTCCGCAAGGTGTGCGTTGACAAAGATTCTGAGTTTTATCTTAGAAATCTCAGGAGGGATACCGTTGTTCTCACTCCAGTAGAAGTGCAGGAGGAGCACAGAGGTCGTGCAAGGAGTGTGCAGGTTGTTGGAAGTCTTAGGACTTACCGACTAAAGGAAGGATTGAAGGACTACTGTTGTTGAGACAACACAGAGTCGAAGAGATCAAATACCCAAAAATATTTGATAGATTGCCGCAAGGAGTGCGTGTAGGAGTCCTTTTAGAGACTCGAGTTTAAAAGTTAAAGATCAGAAGGGATAACACCTTTGAACATTTCAAAGGAAGACAAAGATCGAAACACTTCAAGGGAATAACGTTTGTTGTTTCACAGAGATTCTCGAGGAAGGAATCGAACGGTCGAAATTCTTCGTGGAGAACTTCCGAAGTCACGAAATCCGAAAATCTCGAAAAAAAAGAAAAGTCCCGATTTGGAAAAGGGCGCGACCATATTATTAAGGTCAGGAGATTTGAGTGATGATTTGTGGTTTTGTCACATGGGCATACTCATAAGGACCTATGGATACATCGTCGAGTGTGTGGGGGATTCCTTGTGGAGGAACCGAAGAGCCAATCAGAATCAAGGGGCAGATTTAGAACGATCCTGAGCAGATATCGGCCTGAGGGTTGGGGATATGCGTCACCAAAGAGGGGTAAATAGGGTTACTAGAGGTCACTCCAGTCACAGGTGTTATATTCAGAAAGTGACATTGAGCTAAAAAGGGTTAAAAGTGATTTTAAGTCATTATGAGATAAAAATAGAAGTCAACAGTGAATTAGGGTTTTGGAAGTCAACAATGAATTAGGGTTTCAAGATGATTTAGGGTTTTGGAAAGCTATAAAGGAAGGGTCAGCAACCTAATTCATTATTATGCAAATTATGACTTGTCATTGAGGAGAAGAGGTGCATCTCAGGAGAGATAATTCAGTGCATTCCAGGAGGAAGACACCAGTTGGTTGATTTCGGTGTTGAAAGACACACCCTAGTCACCGAGAAGATCATCCAGGTCTTCCATCATTCTTCATTGATTTCACAGTGATCCCATATTCCGGGTATTATCTTTTAGTTACTTATTTGTATTCCGGCCAAGATCCTTTTGTCTTTTGATCTAGTTGAGTGTTGTTATTTTATTCAGCCACAGTTGCTTATTTGTATTCCGGCTAAGATCCTTTGTCTATTGATCTAGTCGAGTATTTCCAGTTTATTCAACTGCATTCAGCCATTTTGTAATCCATAGAGATATCATAATAAAAAATTTGCAGTCCTTTGTCTCATTTGTTATTTGTATGATCATTTATATGTTGTAAACCTTTGATCCTACACACACATTAGCAGTGTTTCCTAGACTAGCCAAGTCAGGAACATTACAGTGGTATCAGAGCTTTAATCTTGCCAGCCTATGACTAAAGACAATGAGTGCAACAGAAGACCCAGAGGGCCGTGAACACACAGGTGATGAATATTTCACTTACAACAAGCATCAGGAAAGAAGGTATAGGCCTGATTTTCCCCCTTTTCCTCATAGCTCAGAGGAAGAGGAAGAGGCACACAGAGAAGTAGAGAGAAGAGCAGAGCGTGAGGCTAAGTGAGAGGTTGAGAGGATACTAGGAGACAGATATGAGCGATCAGAGGGTAGTGGAAAGGCTCCCATAGATCCATAGGCACCTTTCATGCAGGTTATCAATGGTATGTTAGCTAGTCAACGGACCATGTATCAGTCCTTGGCACAAGTGGTTGATAGATTGGCTAGAGTGGGCAGCCCAGATACACAAGTCCCGCATGCAGTACAGGGGAACTTGGGAGCAGGAAGTAGACCCCAGTGACCCTCTCGCACATACACCTCTGCGAGTAGGATTCACAGACCCTTGTTTCCCAGTTTCCAGAGGGCACCCCCAGTAGCAACATCGCCACCAATATCACAGAGGCCACCCACTCATGTCGATGACATTGCAGAGTATAGGAGGGAGTATGCAGCATGGGTTCATGACTTCCATTGGGACATGAACTTAATCAAGTACTATGGACTCAAACTCAGGAACTGCCCCAGAGAGCCGCAGAGGGGAGGACCACAACAGCAGCAGGGGAATAACCTCGATTTCATCTGAAAAGTTGGGAAACTCACCATCCCTTCCTTTGAAGTATAGTCCAAATACACCGCTAGATCTTGGGTACAGAAGCTAGACACGCATTACAAGCTCAACCTGATGACCGAGACATAGGCCATCAATTTCACGACCTTACAATTGGAGGGTGAGGCACACGAGTGGTGGTATCATGGATTGGTGACATTGGGTCATAGTTGCATCACCTCCAATAGGGAGTTTACAGATAGGCTCATGGACAGGTTTGACAGGAAGGATCCCAAGATACACTTCAGGGATCTAGCCCAGTTGAGACAAACTGGCACAGTAGAGGCATTCATCACAGATTTTCAGCAGTTAGCCGTGGAAGTGACAGATATATCACACCCCAGGCTAATCACGCTATTCACAGAAGGAATCACAAAGACTTTGAGAGGATGGGTGAAGGCATACAGGCCTCCCACTTTGTAGGATGCCATCCTTCGCACTCGAGATATGGTAGACTCAGTGTCAAAGACTAAAAATTTCTCCAAACCATTTGTTCCCTAGAGGGATCAAGATAGGAAGCCATTCCAGAGAGAATGGAAGGGAAAGGATAGGTTGGATGATGAGACTAGGCGAGAGCTTATGAGGAAGAAGATTTACTTCAGCTGCAGAGATCTTTGGGTCCCAGGCCACAAGTGCATGGGAAAAGAAGAGATTCATTATATTGAGGTAGCAACAGACAACTTGGATAGTGAGGAGGAGGAGCATGACAGTGGATCCACTAGTTCAGAGGAGGAGTCAGCACCAGCATAGGAGAAACCTCCCTGTAGACCATTGACACCAGTAGGATCCCATCCTCCAGTAGTCCCACAACCGCCAGAATAAGCTAACAGGAGGAAACTAGCAAAGGGAGCTATCATAGCGACCCTTTCTAGTGTTCCTAGGTATGATACCCTCCGTATCAGAGGGATTATTCATACCCTTCGTATCAGAGGGATTATTCAGGGGCAATGGGAAATCACCCTGATAGATGGTGGGGCCACCCACAACTTTATCGACGGTTCACTAGTATCGAGACAGGCACTTCAGACAGAGGAGTTTGAGGGGTTTGATATTGCGGTAGCAGATCACCACACAGTGGAGTGTCTAGACAGAATTCCAAACTTAGAGATGAAGTTATGCAACTACACAGTGAGAGACACATTTTATGTGGTTGACCTATCGAACACAGATGTGGTGTTAGGAGTTCATTGGATGATTACCTTGGGAAAAATCACTACCAACTACCAAACCTTGGAAATGGGATTCAGAGATCAGGATGAGAAGAAGGTTGTTCTAAGAGGTATGTTGATAGGAGCACCTAGGACAATTTTAGCCAAGACGATGGAGAGAATATTTAGACATGGGGAGGTAGCATATGTCGTAGAATGCTTGATCACTACTCAGAAGGATTCAGAAGGTCGACAACAATACCATACAAAGATCAAGAATTTATTAGGATGACATCAACAAGTCTTTGAGGCAATTCCACCAGGGAGACCACCTAACATGGGGTTTGAGCACACCATTGATTTGGAGGAGGGGACCAAACCTATGATCACCCCCCCCCTATCGTCATCCTAGGAGGTTCAAGGATGAGATAGAGAATGAAATCAAGGAATTGCTAGCGATGGGACACATCAGACCGAGCAGCATCCCATTTGCTTCTTCAGTTGTCTTAGTTCTTAATAAGCATGGCACCATGAGGATGTGCATTGATTATCGAGCCTTGAACAAGAAAACCATCAAGAACCAGTACCCTATCCCACGCATTGACGAGTTGATGGATGAACTGCATGGGGCAGTTTTCTTCTCAAAAATTGATCTACGCTCTAGATATCATCAGATCAGCATCCGAGAGCAGGACATAGAGAAGATGACATTTCGATGTCATTTTCGAAACTTCAAGTTCCTGGTTATGCCATTTGGGCTAACCAATGCACCCGCTACATTCCAGTCTTGCATGAACCATATATTCAGGGACCAGTTAAGGAAATCAGTCTTGGTTTTCTTTGATGAAATATTGATCTATAGCTGGTCATGGCAAGAGCATATGAGGCACCTGGATGAGGTATTGAGCATCATGGAGGCACAGTCATTATATGCCAAAGAGTCCAAGTGTGATTTTGGTATGATAGAGCTTCTTTACTTAGGCCACATCATCAGTGCACAGGGGGTACAGGTGCACCAAGAGAATATCAGGGCCATTCTGGATTGGCCGACGCCGAAGAACATGACAAAATTGAGGAGCTTCTTCGGGCTGTGCAGCTATTACAGGCGGTTCGTCCAGGTTTTTTCTCATCTTGGAGAACCGCTGACAGATCTTACCAAGAATGGGGCCTTCATATGGACAGAGAAATCACAGGAAGCCTTTGATCACATGAAGGAAGTCATGGGAACTTGTCTAGTCTTGGCACTACCAGACTTCACCTTGCCATTTGTACTAGAGTGTGACGGATCCGGCGAAGGGATCATTGTAGTTTTGATGCAGGGATGACACCCCATTATATTCGAGAGATGGAATGTTAGTCAACCTGAGAGGTTGTACTCCATTTATGACAAGGAAATGTTGGCAATCATGCATGCCTTGACCAAGTTCAGACAATATTTGGTGAGCAGCAAATTCGTGGTCAAAACTGATCACAACAGTTTGAAGTATTTCATTGAGCAGAAGGACCTCAGTGAGCGCCAACAGAAATGTGTGAAAAAGGTACAAGCATTCAACTTTGACATAGAGTATGTCAAGGGGAAGAAGAACATTGTGGCCGATGCACTATCGAGGAGACCTGTGACATGTTCTTTGATGGAGATTTCAACAGATTGGAAATCCCACTTGTTAGTGGAATATTCCAAGAACAAGTTCACTTGTGAGGTGATGGATGGGAAGATACAAGATGACCTGTATAGGGTCATTGACGATGTCATATTTTACAAGGATAGAGTCTACTTGGTGCTATATTCATGGCTTAAGAAGAAAATCCTCACCGCAGTTCATGATTCACCTCTAGTAGGCCATCAGGGGTTTTTCAAAAACTACAGACAGATCAGAGAGAGGTTCTCATGGAAGGGCCTCAAACAAGACGTTATGAGAAATGTTAGTGAGTGTGTGACTTTCCAGCAGAACAAGTCAGAGCATGCTCTTCCAGCAAGGCTACTTCATCCACTCCCCATTCCAGAGCATAAATGGGAGAGTATATCTATGGACTTCATCACAGGTCTACCCAAGGTCCAGGGTAAGAACTGTATCTATGTAGTGGTCGATATATTGACCAAGTTTTCTCACTTCTACGCCATACCAACATAGTACAACGTAGTTCAGGTAGCTAAGTTTTTCTTCAGGGAGGTCTTCAGACTTCATGGGTTGCCGAAGAAAATCATTAGTGACAGGGATAGTCGGTTCATAGGGACATTTTGGAGAGAGTTGTTTCAGTTGGTGGGGACAAAGTTGACACCTAGCACCAGCTATCACCATCAGACAAATGGGCAGACTGAGATTGTCAACAAGTGGGTTGAAGGATATTTGAGGAACTATGTAGGAGGACAACAGAGAATGTGGGTAAAGTGGTTACATTTAGGAGAACATTGCTACAACACCACCTTCCACATGTCCACTGGTATGACACCCTTCCGAGCATTGTATGGATACGATCCTCCCACTTTGGTAGACATGGTCTTCGGGGAGAGAATAGCTCCCAAGGCCAAGGATTGGATCATAGAGAGTCAGGAGATTCTTAAGTTGTTGAAAGAGAACCTGCAGACGATGCAAAACTGACAGAAGATAAGTGCAGACAGACATAGTATAGAGCACATCTTTGAGGTTGGAGATTTGATTTTCTTGAGACTCCAACCTTGTAGACAGTCATCTCTGAAGAAGAGTGGGGTTGAGAATCTCAAGACCAGATTTTATGGTCCTTACAAGATCATGCGCCAAGTAGGCGAGGTTTCTTACGAGCTAGAGCTTCCAGAGGGGAGCAAGATTCATAATGTGTTCCATGTATCTTGCCTCAAAAGGGAAGTGGGACAATTCATTAGCACATCAGATGATCTTCCCCCATTGGATGAGGAGGGACAGTTGGAGTTATCTCTGGAGGAGGTTTTGGAGTTCCAGGAGCAGAAACTGAGGAGCAGGGTCATCAGAGAGTGTTTGATCAGATGGAGAGGGCTTCCAGTAGAGGATGCTACTTGGGAGAGCGAGCAGGTGTTGCAGCACCCTGGACTGGTATTGCTTGAGGACAAGCGATTTCGGGAAGGGAGG